>OY804580.1:2017609-2284781 GCA_963680875.1 Bathymodiolus brooksi
CATGAACCCCACTAAAAACCTGTTAAATCCTAAACTTTACATGCAACACGAACCCAACTAAAAACCTGATAGAACCTAAACTTTACATGAACCCCACTAAAAACCTGATAGAACCTAAACTTCACATGAACCCCACTAAAAATCTTATAGAAACTAAACTTTACATGAACCCCACTAAAAACCTGATAGAACTTAAATTTTATATGAACCCCACTAAAAACCTGATAAAACTTAAACTTTACATGAACCACTCTAAAAACCTGATAGAACCTAAACTTCACATGAACCCCACTAAAAATCTAATAGAAACTAAACTTTACATGAACCCCACTAAAAAACCTGATAGAACTTAAACTTTACATGAACCCCACTAAAAACCTGATAGAACTTAAACTTTACATGAACCCCACTAAAAACCTGATAGAACTTAAACTTTACATGAACCCCACTAAAAACATGATAGAACCTAAACTTTACATGAACCCCACTAAAAACCTGATAGATCCTAAACTTTACATGCAACACGAACCCCACTAAAAACCTGATAGAACTTAAACTTTACATGAACCCCAGTAAAAACCTGATAGAACTTAAACGTCACATGAACGCCACTAAAAATCTAATAGAAACTAAACTTTACATGAACCCCACTAAAAACCTGATAGAACTTAAACTTTACATGAACCCCACTAAAAACCAGATAGAACTTAAACTTTACATGAACCCCACTAAAAACCTGATAGAACTTAAACTTTACATGAACCCCACTAAAAACATGATAGAACCTAAACTTTACATGAACCCCACTAAAAACCTGATAGATCCTAAACTTTACATGCAACACGAACCCCACTAAAAACCTGATAGAAACTAAACTTTACATGAACCCCACTAAAAACCTGATAGAACTTAAATTTTATATGAACCCCACTAAAAACCTGATAGAACCTAAGTTTACATGAACCCCACTAAAAACATGATAGAACCTAAACTTTACATGAACCCCACTAAAAACCTGATAGATCTTAAACTTTACATGAACCCACTAAAAACCTGATAGATCCTAAACTTTACATAATCCCCACTAAAAACCTGATAGAACTTAAACTTTACGTAAACCCCACTAAAAACCTGATAGATCCTAAACCTTACATAATCCCCACTAAAAACCTGTTAGATCCTAAACTTTACATGCAACACGAACCCCCCTAAAACCTGATAGAACTTAAACTTTACATGAACCCCACTAAAAACCTGATAGAACTTAAATTGTATATGAACCCCACTAAAAACCTGATAGAACCTAAACTTTACATGAACCTCACTAAAAACCTGATAGAACCTAAACTTTACATGAACCTCACTAAAAACCTGATAGAACCTAAACTTTACATGAACCCCACTAAAAACCTAATAGAACTTAAACTTTACATGAATCCCACTAAAAACCTGATAGAACCTAAACTTTACATGCACCTAACTAAAAACCTGATAGAACCTAAACTTTACATGAACCCCCCTAAAAACCTGTTAGATCCTAAACTTTACATGCAACACGAACCCCACTAAAACCTGATAGAACCTAAACTTTACATGAACCCCACTAAAAACCTGATAGAACCTAAACTTCACATGAACCCCACTAAAAATCTTATAGAAACTAAACTTTACATGAATCCCACTAAAAACCTGATAGAACTTAAATTTTATATGAACCCCACTAAAAACCTGATAGAACCTAAACTTTACATGAACCCCACTAAAAACCTGATAGATCCTAAACTTTACATAATCCCCACTAAAACCTGATAGAACTTAAACTTTACATGAACCCCACTAAAACCTGATAGATCCTAAACTTTACATAATCCCCACTAAAAACCTGATAGATCCTAAACTTTACATGCAACACGAACCCCACTAAAAACCTGATAGAACTTAAACTTTACATGAATCCCACTAAAAACCTGATAGAACTTAAACTTTACATGAACCCCACTAAAAACCTGATAGAACCTAAACTTCACATGAACCCCACTAAAAATCTAATAGAAACTAAACTTTACATGAACCCCACTAAAAACCTGATAGAACTTAAATTTTATATGAACCCCACTAAAAACCTGATAGAACCTAAACTTTACATGAACCTCACTAAAAACCTGATAGAACCTAAACTTTACATGAACCTCACTAAAAACCTGATAGAACCTAAACTTTACATGAACCCCACTAAAAACCTAATAGAACTTAAACTTTACATGAATCCCACTAAAAACCTGATAGAACCTAAACTTTACATGAACCTAACTAAAAACCTGATAGAACCTAAACTTTACATGAACCCCACTAAAAACCTGATAAATCCTAAACTTTACATGCAACACGAACCCAACTAAAAACCTGATAGAACCTAAACTTTACATGAACCCCACTAAAAACCTGATAGAACCTAAACTTCACATGAACCCCACTAAAAATCTTATAGAAACTAAACTTTACATGAACCCCACTAAAAACCTGATAGAACTTAAATTTTATATGAACCCCACTAAAAACCTGATAAAACTTAAACTTTACATGAACCACTCTAAAACCTGATAGAACCTAAACTTCACATGAACCCCACTAAAAATCTAATAGAAACTAAACTTTACATGAACCCCACTAAAAACCTGATAGAACTTAAACTTTACATGAACCCCACTAAAAACCTGATAGAACTTAAACTTTACATGAACCCCACTAAAAACCTGATAGAACTTAAACTTTACATGAACCCACTAAAAACATGATAGAACCTAAACTTTACATGAACCCCACTAAAAACCTGATAGATCCTAAACTTTACATGCAACACGAACCCCACTAAAAACCTGATAGAACTTAAACTTTACATGAACCCCAGTAAAAACCTGATAGAACTTAAACGTCACATGAACGCCACTAAAAATCTAATAGAAACTAAACTTTACATGAACCCCACTAAAAACCTGATAGAACTTAAACTTTACATGAACCCCACTAAAAACCAGATAGAACTTAAACTTTACATGAACCCCACTAAAAACCTGATAGAACTTAAACTTTACATGAACCCCACTAAAAACATGATAGAACCTAAACTTTACATGAACCCCACTAAAAACCTGATAGATCCTAAACTTTACATGCAACACGAACCCCACTAAAAACCTGATAGAACTTAAACTTTACATGAACCCCAGTAAAAACCTGATAGAACCTAAGCGTCACATGAACGCCACTAAAAATCTAATAGAAACTAAACTTTACATGAACCCCACTAAAAACCTGATAGAACTTAAATTTTATATGAACCCCACTAAAAACCTGATAGAACCTAAACTTTACATGAACCCCACTAAAAACATGATAGAACCTAAACTTTACATGAACCCCACTAAAAACCTGATAGATCTTAAACTTTACATGAACCCCACTAAAAACCTGATAGATCCTAAACTTTACATAATCCCCACTAAAAACCTGATAGAACTTAAACTTTACGTAAACCCCACTAAAAACCTGATAGATCCTAAACCTTACATAATCCCCACTAAAAACCTGTTAGATCCTAAACTTTACATGCAACACGAACCCCCCTAAAAACCTGATAGAACTTAAACTTTACATGAACCCCACTAAAAACCTGATAGAACTTAAATTTTATATGAACCCCACTAAAAACCTGATAGAACCTAAACTTTACATGAACCTAACTAAAAACCTGATATAACTTAAACTTTACATGAACTCCACTAAAAACCTGATAGAACTTAAACTTTACATGAACCCCACTGAAAACTTGATAGAACTTAAACTTTACATCAACCCCACTAAAAACATGATAGAACCTAAACTTTACATGAACCCCACTAAAAACCTGATAGATCCTAAACTTTACATGCAACACGAACCCCACTAAAAACCTGATAGAACTTAAACTTTACATGAACCCCAGTAAAAACCTGATAGAACCTAAACGTCACATGAACGCCACTAAAAATCTAATAGAAACTAAACTTTACATGTACCCCACTAAAAACCTGATAGAACTTAAATTTTATATGAACCTCACTAAAAACCTGATAGAACCTAAACTTTACATGAACCTCACTAAAAACCTGATAGAACTTAAACTTTATATGAACCTCACTAAAAACCTGATAGAACCTAAATTTACATGAACCCGACTAAAACATGAGAGAACCTAAACTTTACATGAACCCCACTAAAAACCTGATAGAACTTAAACTTTACATGAACCCCACTAAAAACCTGATAGATCCTAAACTTTACATAATCCCCACTAAAAACCTGATAGATCCTAAACTTTACATGAACCCCACTAAAAGTCTGCTAGAACTTAAACTTTACATGAACCCCACTAAAAACCTGATAGAATTTAAACTCTACATAAACCCCACTAAAAACCTGATAGAACCTAAACTTTACATGAACCCCACTAAAAACCTGATAGATCCTAAACTTTACATAATCACAACTAAAAACCTGATGGAACTTAAACTTTACATGAACCCCACTAAAAACCTGATAGATCCTAAACTTTACATAATCCCCACTAATAACCTGATAGAACTTAAACTTTACAGGAACCCCACTAAAAAACCTGATAGAACCTAAACTTTACATGAACCCCACTAAAAACCTGATAGAACCTAAACCTTACATGAATCCCACTAAAAACCTGATAGAACCTAAACTTTACATGAGCTCCACTAAAAACTTGATAGAACTTAAACTTTTAATGAACCCCACTAAAAACCTGATAGAACTTAAACTTTACAGGAACCCCACTAAAAACCTGATAGAACTTAAACTTTACATGAACCCCACTAAAAACCTGATAGAACCTTAACTTTACATTAAACCCACTAAAAACCTGATAGAACTTAAACTTTACATGAACCCCACTAAAAACCTGATAGAACCTAAACTTTACATGAACCCCACTAAAAACCTGATAGATCCTAAACTTTACATAATCCCCACTAAAAACCTGATAGAACTTAAACTTTACATGAACCCCACTAAAAACCTGATAGATCCTAAACTTTACATAATCCCCACTAAAAACCTGATAGATCCTAAACTTTACATGCAACACGAACCCCACTAAAAACCTGATAGAACTTAAACTTTACATGAATCCCACTAAAAACCTGATAGAACCTAAACTTTACATGAACCCCACTAAAAACCTGATAGAACCTAAACTTCACATGAACCCCACTAAAAATCTAATAGAAACTAAACTTTACATGAACCCCACTAAAAACCTGATAGAACTTAAATTTTATATGAACCCCACTAAAAACCTGATAGAACCTAAACTTTACATGAACCTCACTAAAAACCTGATAGAACCTAAACTTTACATGAACCTCACTAAAAACCTGATAGAACCTAAACTTTACATGAACCCCACTAAAAACCTAATAGAACTTAAACTTTACATGAATCCCACTAAAAACCTGATAGAACCTAAACTTTACATGAACCTAACTAAAAACCTGATAGAACCTAAACTTTACATGAACCCCACTAAAAACCTGTTAAATCCTAAACTTTACATGCAACACGAACCCAACTAAAAACCTGATAGAACCTAAACTTTACATGAACCCCACTAAAAACCTGATAGAACCTAAACTTCACATGAACCCCACTAAAAATCTTATAGAAACTAAACTTTACATGAACCCCACTAAAAACCTGATAGAACTTAAATTTTATATGAACCCCACTAAAAACCTGATAAAACTTAAACTTTACATGAACCACTCTAAAAACCTGATAGAACCTAAACTTCACATGAACCCCACTAAAAATCTAATAGAAACTAAACTTTACATGAACCCCACTAAAAACCTGATAGAACTTAAACTTTACATGAACCCCACTAAAAACCTGATAGAACTTAAACTTTACATGAACCCCACTAAAAACCTGATAGAACTTAAACTTTACATGAACCCCACTAAAAACATGATAGAACCTAAACTTTACATGAACCCCACTAAAAACCTGATAGATCCTAAACTTTACATGCAACACGAACCCCACTAAAAACCTGATAGAACTTAAACTTTACATGAACCCCAGTAAAAACCTGATAGAACTTAAACGTCACATGAACGCCACTAAAAATCTAATAGAAACTAAACTTTACATGAACCCCACTAAAAACCTGATAGAACTTAAACTTTACATGAACCCCACTAAAAACCAGATAGAACTTAAACTTTACATGAACCCCACTAAAAACCTGATAGAACTTAAACTTTACATGAACCCCACTAAAAACATGATAGAACCTAAACTTTACATGAACCCCACTAAAAACCTGATAGATCCTAAACTTTACATGCAACACGAACCCCACTAAAAACCTGATAGAAACTAAACTTTACATGAACCCCACTAAAAACCTGATAGAACTTAAATTTTATATGAACCCCACTAAAAACCTGATAGAACCTAAGTTTTACATGAACCCCACTAAAAACATGATAGAACCTAAACTTTACATGAACCCCACTAAAAACCTGATAGATCTTAAACTTTACATGAACCCCACTAAAAACCTGATAGATCCTAAACTTTACATAATCCCCACTAAAAACCTGATAGAACTTAAACTTTACGTAAACCCCACTAAAAACCTGATAGATCCTAAACCTTACATAATCCCCACTAAAAACCTGTTAGATCCTAAACTTTACATGCAACACGAACCCCCCTAAAAACCTGATAGAACTTAAACTTTACATGAACCCCACTAAAAACCTGATAGAACTTAAATTGTATATGAACCCCACTAAAAACCTGATAGAACCTAAACTTTACATGAACCTCACTAAAAACCTGATAGAACCTAAACTTTACATGAACCTCACTAAAAACCTGATAGAACCTAAACTTTACATGAACCCCACTAAAAACCTAATAGAACTTAAACTTTACATGAATCCCACTAAAAACCTGATAGAACCTAAACTTTACATGCACCTAACTAAAAACCTGATAGAACCTAAACTTTACATGAACCCCCCTAAAAACCTGTTAGATCCTAAACTTTACATGCAACACGAACCCCACTAAAAACCTGATAGAACCTAAACTTTACATGAACCCCACTAAAAACCTGATAGAACCTAAACTTCACATGAACCCCACTAAAAATCTTATAGAAACTAAACTTTACATGAATCCCACTAAAAACCTGATAGAACTTAAATTTTATATGAACCCCACTAAAAACCTGATAGAACCTAAACTTTACATGAACCTCACTAAAAACCTGATAGAACCTAAACTTTACATGAACCTCACTAAAAACCTGATAGAACCTAAACTTTACATGAACCCCACTAAAAACCTAATAGAACTTAAACTTTACATGAATCCCACTAAAAACCTGATAGAACCTAAACTTTACATGAACCTAACTAAAAACCTGATAGAACCTAAACTTTACATGAACCTCACTAAAAACCTGATAGAACCTAAACTTTACATGAACCTCACTAAAAACCTGATAGAACCTAAACTTTACATGAACCCCACTAAAAACCTAATAGAACTTAAACTTTACATGAATCCCACTAAAAACCTGATAGAACCTAAACTTTACATGAACCTAACTAAAAACCTGATAGAACCTAAACTTTACATGAACCCCACTAAAAACCTGTTAGATCCTAAACTTTACATGCAACACGAACCCCACTAAAAACCTGATAGAACTTAAACTTTACATGAACCCCACTAAAAACCTGATAGAACCTAAACTTCACATGAACCCCACTAAAAATCTTATAGAAACTAAACTTTACATGAACCCCACTAAAAACCTGATAGAACTTAAATTTGTTATGAACCCCACTAAAAACCTGATAGAACTTAAACTTTACATGAACCACTCTAAAAACCTGATAGAACCTAAACTTCACATGAACCCCACTAAAAACCTGATAGAACTTAAACTTTACATGAACCCCACTAAAAACCTGATAGAACTTAAACTTTACATGAACCCCACTAAAAACCTGATAGAACTTAAACTTTACATGAACCCCACTAAAAACATGATAGAACCTAAACTTTACATGAACCCCACTAAAAACATGATAGAACCTAAACTTTACATGAACCCCACTAAAAATCTAATAGAAACTAAACTTTACATGAACCCCACTAAAAACCTGATAGAACTTAAATTTTATATGAACCCCACTAAAAACCTGATAGAACCTAAACTTTACATGAACCCCACTAAAAACATGATAGAACCTAAACTTTACATGAACCCCACTAAAAACCTGATAGAACTTAAACTTTACATGAACCCCACTAAAAACCTGATAGAACCTAAACTTTACATGAACCTAACTAAAAACCTGATATAACTTAAACTTTACATGAACTCCACTAAAAACCTGATAGAACTTAAACTTTACATGAACCCCACTGAAAACTTGATAGAACTTAAACTTTACATCAACCCCACTAAAAACATGATAGAACCTAAACTTTACATGAACCCCACTAAAAACCTGATAGATCCTAAACTTTACATGCAACACGAACCCCACTAAAAACCTGATAGAACTTAAACTTTACATGAACCCCAGTAAAAACCTGATAGAACCTAAACGTCACATGAACGCCACTAAAAATCTAATAGAAACTAAACTTTACATGTACCCCACTAAAAACCTGATAGAACTTAAATTTTATATGAACCTCACTAAAAACCTGATAGAACCTAAACTTTACATGAACCTCACTAAAAACCTGATAGAACTTAAACTTTATATGAACCTCACTAAAAACCTGATAGAACCTAAATTTACATGAACCCGACTAAAACATGAGAGAACCTAAACTTTACATGAACCCCACTAAAAACCTGATAGAACTTAAACTTTACATGAACCCCACTAAAAACCTGATAGATCCTAAACTTTACATAATCCCCACTAAAAACCTGATAGATCCTAAACTTTACATGAACCCCACTAAAAGTCTGCTAGAACTTAAACTTTACATGAACCCCACTAAAAACCTGATAGAATTTAAACTCTACATAAACCCCACTAAAAACCTGATAGAACCTAAACTTTACATGAACCCCACTAAAAACCTGATAGATCCTAAACTTTACATAATCACAACTAAAAACCTGATGGAACTTAAACTTTACATGAACCCCACTAAAAACCTGATAGATCCTAAACTTTACATAATCCCCACTAATAACCTGATAGAACTTAAACTTTACAGGAACCCCACTAAAAAACCTGATAGAACCTAAACTTTACATGAACCCCACTAAAAACCTGATAGAACCTAAACCTTACATGAATCCCACTAAAAACCTGATAGAACCTAAACTTTACGTCAACCCCACTAAAAACCTGATAGAACCTAAACTTTACATGAGCTCCACTAAAAACTTGATAGAACTTAAACTTTTAATGAACCCCACTAAAAACCTGATAGAACTTAAACTTTACAGGAACCCCACTAAAAACCTGATAGAACTTAAACTTTACATGAACCCCACTAAAAACCTGATAGAACCTTAACTTTACATTAAACCCACTAAAAACCTGATAGAACTTAAACTTTACATGAACCCCACTAAAAACCTGATAGAACCTAAACTTTACATGAACCCCACTAAAAACCTGATAGATCCTAAACTTTACATAATCCCCACTAAAAACCTGATAGAACTTAAACTTTACATGAACCCCACTAAAAACCTGATAGATCCTAAACTTTACATAATCCCCACTAAAAACCTGATAGATCCTAAACTTTACATGCAACACGAATCCCACTAAAAACCTGATAGAACTTAAACTTTACATGAATCCCACTAAAAACCTGATAGAACTTAAACTTTACATGAACCCCACTAAAAACCTGATAGAACTTAAACTTTACATGAACCCCACTAAAAACATGATAGAACCTAAACTTTACATGAACCCCACTAAAAACCTGATAGATCCTAAACTTTACATGCAACACGAACCCCACTAAAAACCTGATAGAACTTAAACTTTACATGAACCCCAGTAAAAACCTGATAGAACTTAAACGTCACATGAACGCCACTAAAAATCTAATAGAAACTAAACTTTACATGAACCCCACTAAAAACCTGATAGAACTTAAACTTTACATGAACCCCACTAAAAACCAGATAGAACTTAAACTTTACATGAACCCCACTAAAAACCTGATAGAACTTAAACTTTACATGAACCCCACTAAAAACATGATAGAACCTAAACTTTACATGAACCCCACTAAAAACATGATAGAACCTAAACTTTACATGAACCCCACTAAAAACCTGATAGATCTTAAACTTTACATGAACCCCACTAAAAACCTGATAGAACTTAAACTTTACATGAACCCCAGTAAAAACCTGATAGAACCTAAACGTCACATGAACGCCACTAAAAATCTAATAGAAACTAAACTTTACATGAACCCCACTAAAAACCTGATAGAACTTAAATTTTATATGAACCCCACTAAAAACCTGATAGAACCTAAACTTTACATGAACCCCACTAAAAACATGATAGAACCTAAACTTTACATGAACCCCACTAAAAACCTGATAGATCTTAAACTTTACATGAACCCCACTAAAAACCTGATAGATCCTAAACTTTACATAATCCCCACTAAAAACCTGATAGAACTTAAACTTTACGTAAACCCCACTAAAAACCTGATAGATCCTAAACCTTACATAATCCCCACTAAAAACCTGTTAGATCCTAAACTTTACATGCAACACGAACCCCCCTAAAAACCTGATAGAACTTAAACTTTACATGAACCCCACTAAAAACCTGATAGAACTTAAATTTTATATGAACCCCACTAAAAACCTGATAGAACCTAAACTTTACATGAACCCCACTAAAAACCTGATAGAACCTAAACTTCACATGAACCCTACTAAAAATCTTATAGAAACTAAACTTTACATGAATCCCACTAAAAACCTGATAGAACTTAAATTTTATATGAACCCCACTAAAAACCTGATAGAACCTAAACTTTACATGAACCTCACTAAAAACCTGATAGAACCTAAACTTTACATGAACCTCACTAAAAACCTGATAGAACCTAAACTTTACATGAACCCCACTAAAAACCTAATAGAACTTAAACTTTACATGAATCCCACTAAAAACCTGATAGAACCTAAACTTTACATGAACCTAACTAAAAACCTGATAGAACCTAAACTTTACATGAACCCCACTAAAAACCTGTTAGATCCTAAACTTTACATGCAACACGAACCCCACTAAAAACCTGATAGAACCTAAACTTTACATGAACCCCACTAAAAACCTGATAGAACCTAAACTTCACATGAACCCCACTAAAAATCTAATAGAAACTAAACTTTACATGAACCCCACTAAAAACCTGATAGAACTTAAATTTTATATGAACCCCACTAAAAACCTGATAGAACCTAAACTTTACATGAACCCCACTAAAAACATGATAGAACCTAAACTTTACATGAACCCCACTAAAAACCTGATAGATCTTAAACTTTACATGAACCCCACTAAAAACCTGATAGATCCTAAACTTTACATAATCCCCACTAAAAACCTGATAGAACTTAAACTTTACGTAAACCCCACTAAAAACCTGATAGATCCTAAACCTTACATAATCCCCACTAAAAACCTGTTAGATCCTAAACTTTACATGCAACACGAACCCCCCTAAAAACCTGATAGAACTTAAACTTTACATGAACCCCACTAAAAACCTGATAGAACTTAAATTTTATATGAACCCCACTAAAAACCTGATAGAACCTAAACTTTACATGAACCTCACTAAAAACCTGATAGAACCTAAACTTTACATGAACCTCACTAAAAACCTGATAGAACCTAAACTTTACATGAACCCCACTAAAAACCTAATAGAACTTAAACTTTACATGAATCCCACTAAAAACCTGATAGAACCTAAACTTTACATGCACCTAACTAAAAACCTGATAGAACCTAAACTTTACATGAACCCCCCTAAAAACCTGTTAGATCCTAAACTTTACATGCAACACGAACCCCACTAAAAACCTGATAGAACCTAAACTTTACATGAACCCCACTAAAAACCTGATAGAACCTAAACTTTACATGAACCTCACTAAAAACCTGATAGAACCTAAACTTTACATGAACCTCACTAAAAACCTGATAGAACCTAAACTTTACATGAACCCCACTAAAAACCTAATAGAACTTAAACTTTACATGAATCCCACTAAAAACCTGATAGAACCTAAACTTTACATGAACCTAACTAAAAACCTGATAGAACCTAAACTTTACATGAACCCCACTAAAAACCTGTTAGATCCTAAACTTTACATGCAACACGAACCCCACTAAAAACCTGATAGAACTTAAACTTTACATGAACCCCACTAAAAACCTGATAGAACCTAAACTTCACATGAACCCCACTAAAAATCTTATAGAAACTAAACTTTACATGAACCCCACTAAAAACCTGATAGAACTTAAATTTGTTATGAACCCCACTAAAAACCTGATAGAACTTAAACTTTACATGAACCACTCTAAAAACCTGATAGAACCTAAACTTCACATGAACCCCACTAAAAATCTAATAGAAACTAAACTTTACATGAACCCCACTAAAAACCTGATAGAACTTAAACTTTACATGAACCCCACTAAAAACCTGATAGAACTTAAACTTTACATGAACCCCACTAAAAACCTGATAGAACTTAAACTTTACATGAACCCCACTAAAAACATGATAGAACCTAAACTTTACATGAACCCCACTAAAAACATGATAGAACCTAAACTTTACATGAACCCCACTAAAAATCTAATAGAAACTAAACTTTACATGAACCCCACTAAAAACCTGATAGAACTTAAATTTTATATGAACCCCACTAAAAACCTGAAAGAACCTAAACCTTACATGAACCCCACTAAAAACATGATAGAACCTAAACTTTACATGAACCCCACTAAAAACCTGATAGAACTTAAACTTTACATGAACCCCACTAAAAACCTGATAGAACCTAAACTTTACATGAACCTAACTAAAAACCTGATATAACTTAAACTTTACATGAACTCCACTAAAAACCTGATAGAACTTAAACTTTACATGAACCCCACTGAAAACTTGATAGAACTTAAACTTTACATCAACCCCACTAAAAACATGATAGAACCTAAACTTTACATGAACCACACTAAAAACCTGATAGATCCTAAACTTTACATGCAACACGAACCCCACTAAAAACCTGATAGAACTTAAACTTTACATGAACCCCAGTAAAAACCTGATAGAACCTAAACGTCACATGAACGCCACTAAAAATCTAATAGAAACTAAACTTTACATGTACCCCACTAAAAACCTGATAGAACTTAAATTTTATATGAACCTCACTAAAAACCTGATAGAACCTAAACTTTACATGAACCTCACTAAAAACCTGATAGAACTTAAACTTTATATGAACCTCACTAAAAACCTGATAGAACCTAAATTTACATGAACCCGACTAAAACATGAGAGAACCTAAACTTTACATGAACCCCACTAAAAACCTGATAGAACTTAAACTTTACATGAACCCCACTAAAAACCTGATAGATCCTAAACTTTACATAATCCCCACTAAAAACCTGATAGATCCTAAACTTTACATGAACCCCACTAAAAGTCTGCTAGAACTTAAACTTTACATGAACCCCACTAAAAACCTGATAGAATTTAAACTCTACATAAACCCCACTAAAAACCTGATAGAACCTAAACTTTACATGAACCCCACTAAAAACCTGATAGATCCTAAACTTTACATAATCACAACTAAAAACCTGATGGAACTTAAACTTTACATGAACCCCACTAAAAACCTGATAGATCCTAAACTTTACATAATCCCCACTAATAACCTGATAGAACTTAAACTTTACAGGAACCCCACTAAAAAACCTGATAGAACCTAAACCTTACATGAATCCCACTAAAAACCTGATAGAACCTAAACTTTACGTCAACCCCACTAAAAACCTGATAGAACCTAAACTTTACATGAGCTCCACTAAAAACTTGATAGAACTTAAACTTTTAATGAACCCCACTAAAAACCTGATAGAACTTAAACTTTACAGGAACCCCACTAAAAACCTGATAGAACTTAAACTTTACATGAACCCCACTAAAAACCTGATAGAACCTTAACTTTACATTAAACCCACTAAAAACCTGATAGAACTTAAACTTTACATGAACCCCACTAAAAACCTGATAGAACCTAAACTTTACATGAACCCCACTAAAAACCTGATAGATCCTAAACTTTACATAATCCCCACTAAAAACCTGATAGAACTTAAACTTTACATGAACCCCACTAAAAACCTGATAGATCCTAAACTTTACATAATCCCCACTAAAAACCTGATAGATCCTAAACTTTACATAATCCCCACTAAAAACCTGATAGATCCTAAACTTTACATGCAACACGAATCCCACTAAAAACCTGATAGAACTTAAACTTTACATGAATCCCACTAAAAACCTGATAGAACTTAAACTTTACATGAACCCCACTAAAAACCTGATAGAACTTAAACTTTACATGAACCCCACTAAAAACATGATAGAACCTAAACTTTACATGAACCCCACTAAAAACCTGATAGATCCTAAACTTTACATGCAACACGAACCCCACTAAAAACCTGATAGAACTTAAACTTTACATGAACCCCAGTAAAAACCTGATAGAACTTAAACGTCACATGAACGCCACTAAAAATCTAATAGAAACTAAACTTTACATGAACCCCACTAAAAACCTGATAGAACTTAAACTTTACATGAACCCCACTAAAAACCAGATAGAACTTAAACTTTACATGAACCCCACTAAAAACCTGATAGAACTTAAACTTTACATGAACCCCACTAAAAACATGTTAGAACCTAAACTTTACATGAACCCCACTAAAAACATGATAGAACCTAAACTTTACATGAACCCCACTAAAAACCTGATAGATCTTAAACTTTACATGAACCCCACTAAAAACCTGATAGAACTTAAACTTTACATGAACCCCAGTAAAAACCTGATAGAACCTAAACGTCACATGAACGCCACTAAAAATCTAATAGAAACTAAACTTTACATGAACCCCACTAAAAACCTGATAGAACTTAAATTTTATATGAACCCCACTAAAAACCTGATAGAACCTAAACTTTACATGAACCCCACTAAAAACATGATAGAACCTAAACTTTACATGAACCCCACTAAAAACCTGATAGATCTTAAACTTTACATGAACCCCACTAAAAACCTGATAGATCCTAAACTTTACATAATCCCCACTAAAAACCTGATAGAACTTAAACTTTACGTAAACCCCACTAAAAACCTGATAGATCCTAAACCTTACATAATCCCCACTAAAAACCTGTTAGATCCTAAACTTTACATGCAACACGAACCCCCCTAAAAACCTGATAGAACTTAAACTTTACATGAACCCCACTAAAAACCTGATAGAACTTAAATTTTATATGAACCCCACTAAAAACCTGATAGAACCTAAACTTTACATGAACCCCACTAAAAACCTGATAGAACCTAAACTTCACATGAACCCTACTAAAAATCTTATAGAAACTAAACTTTACATGAATCCCACTAAAAACCTGATAGAACTTAAATTTTATATGAACCCCACTAAAAACCTGATAGAACCTAAACTTTACATGAACCTCACTAAAAACCTGATAGAACCTAAACTTTACATGAACCTCACTAAAAACCTGATAGAACCTAAACTTTACATGAACCCCACTAAAAACCTAATAGAACTTAAACTTTACATGAATCCCACTAAAAACCTGATAGAACCTAAACTTTACATGAACCTAACTAAAAACCTGATAGAACCTAAACTTTACATGAACCCCACTAAAAACCTGTTAGATCCTAAACTTTACATGCAACACGAACCCCACTAAAAACCTGATAGAACCTAAACTTTACATGAACCCCACTAAAAACCTGATAGATCCTAAACTTTACATAATCACAACTAAAAACCTGATGGAACTTAATCTTTACATGAACCCCACTAAAAACCTGATAGATCCTAAACTTTGTATAATCCCCACTAATAACCTGATAGAACTTAAACTTTACAGGAACCCCACTAAAAAACCTGATAGAACCTAAACTTTACATGAACCCCACTAAAAACCTGATAGAACCTAAACCTTACATGAATCCCACTAAAAACCTGATAGAACCTAAACTTTACGTCAACCCCACTAAAAACCTGATAGAACCTAAACTTTACATGAGCTCCACTAAAAACTTGATAGAACTTAAACTTTTAATGAACCCCACTAAAAACCTGATAGAACTTAAACTTTACAGGAACCCCACTAAAAACCTGATAGAACTTAAACTTTACATGAACCCCACTAAAAACCTGATAGAACCTTAACTTTACATTAAACCCACTAAAAACCTGATAGAACTTAAACTTTACATGAACCCCACTAAAAACCTGATAGAACCTAAACTTTACATGAACCCCACTAAAAACCTGATAGATCCTAAACTTTACATAATCCCCACTAAAAACCTGATAGAACTTAAACTTTACATGAACCCCACTAAAAACCTGATAGATCCTAAACTTTACATAATCCCCACTAAAAACCTGATAGATCCTAAACTTTACATGCAACACGAATCCCACTAAAAACCTGATAGAACTTAAACTTTACATGAATCCCACTAAAAACCTGATAGAACTTAAACTTTACATGAACCCCACTAAAAACCTGATAGAACTTAAACTTTACATGAACCCCACTAAAAACATGATAGAACCTAAACTTTACATGAACCCCACTAAAAACCTGATAGATCCTAAACTTTACATGCAACACGAACCCCACTAAAAACCTGATAGAACTTAAACTTTACATGAACCCCAGTAAAAACCTGATAGAACTTAAACGTCACATGAACGCCACTAAAAATCTAATAGAAACTAAACTTTACATGAACCCCACTAAAAACCTGATAGAACTTAAACTTTACATGAACCCCACTAAAAACCAGATAGAACTTAAACTTTACATGAACCCCACTAAAAACCTGATAGAACTTAAACTTTACATGAACCCCACTAAAAACATGATAGAACCTAAACTTTACATGAACCCCACTAAAAACATGATAGAACCTAAACTTTACATGAACCCCACTAAAAACCTGATAGAACCTAAACTTTACATGAACCCCACTAAAAACCTGATAGATCCTAAACTTTACATAATCCCCACTAAAAACCTGATAGAACTTAAACTTTACATGAACCCCACTAAAAACCTGATAGATCCTAAACTTTACATAATCCCCACTAAAAACCTGATAGATCCTAAACTTTACATGCAACACGAATCCCACTAAAAACCTGATAGAACTTAAACTTTACATGAATCCCACTAAAAACCTGATAGAACTTAAACTTTACATGAACCCCACTAAAAACCTGATAGAACTTAAACTTTACATGAACCCCACTAAAAACATGATAGAACCTAAACTTTACATGAACCCCACTAAAAACCTGATAGATCCTAAACTTTACATGCAACACGAACCCCACTAAAAACCTGATAGAACTTAAACTTTACATGAACCCCAGTAAAAACCTGATAGAACTTAAACGTCACATGAACGCCACTAAAAATCTAATAGAAACTAAACTTTACATGAACCCCACTAAAAACCTGATAGAACTTAAACTTTACATGAACCCCACTAAAAACCAGATAGAACTTAAACTTTACATGAACCCCACTAAAAACCTGATAGAACTTAAACTTTACATGAACCCCACTAAAAACATGATAGAACCTAAACTTTACATGAACCCCACTAAAAACATGATAGAACCTAAACTTTACATGAACCCCACTAAAAACCTGATAGATCTTAAACTTTACATGAACCCCACTAAAAACCTGATAGAACTTAAACTTTACATGAACCCCAGTAAAAACCTGATAGAACCTAAACGTCACATGAACGCCACTAAAAATCTAATAGAAACTAAACTTTACATGAACCCCACTAAAAACCTGATAGAACTTAAATTTTATATGAACCCCACTAAAAACCTGATAGAACCTAAACTTTACATGAACCCCACTAAAAACCTGATAGAACCTAAACTTCACATGAACCCTACTAAAAATCTTATAGAAACTAAACTTTACATGAATCCCACTAAAAACCTGATAGAACTTAAATTTTATATGAACCCCACTAAAAACCTGATAGAACCTAAACTTTACATGAACCTCACTAAAAACCTGATAGAACCTAAACTTTACATGAACCTCACTAAAAACCTGATAGAACCTAAACTTTACATGAACCCCACTAAAAACCTAATAGAACTTAAACTTTACATGAATCCCACTAAAAACCTGATAGAACCTAAACTTTACATGAACCTAACTAAAAACCTGATAGAACCTAAACTTTACATGAACCCCACTAAAAACCTGTTAGATCCTAAACTTTACATGCAACACGAACCCCACTAAAAACCTGATAGAACCTAAACTTTACATGAACCCCACTAAAAACCTGATAGATCCTAAACTTTACATAATCACAACTAAAAACCTGATGGAACTTAAACTTTACATGAACCCCACTAAAAACCTGATAGATCCTAAACTTTGTATAATCCCCACTAATAACCTGATAGAACTTAAACTTTACAGGAACCCCACTAAAAAACCTGATAGAACCTAAACTTTACATGAACCCCACTAAAAACCTGATAGAACCTAAACCTTACATGAATCCCACTAAAAACCTGATAGAACCTAAACTTTACGTCAACCCCACTAAAAACCTGATAGAACCTAAACTTTACATGAGCTCCACTAAAAACTTGATAGAACTTAAACTTTTAATGAACCCCACTAAAAACCTGATAGAACTTAAACTTTACAGGAACCCCACTAAAAACCTGATAGAACTTAAACTTTACATGAACCCCACTAAAAACCTGATAGAACCTTAACTTTACATTAAACCCACTAAAAACCTGATAGAACTTAAACTTTACATGAACCCCACTAAAAACCTGATAGAACCTAAACTTTACATGAACCCCACTAAAAACCTGATAGATCCTAAACTTTACATAATCCCCACTAAAAACCTGATAGAACTTAAACTTTACATGAACCCCACTAAAAACCTGATAGATCCTAAACTTTACATAATCCCCACTAAAAACCTGATAGATCCTAAACTTTACATGCAACACGAATCCCACTAAAAACCTGATAGAACTTAAACTTTACATGAATCCCACTAAAAACCTGATAGAACTTAAACTTTACATGAACCCCACTAAAAACCTGATAGAACTTAAACTTTACATGAACCCCACTAAAAACATGATAGAACCTAAACTTTACATGAACCCCACTAAAAACCTGATAGATCCTAAACTTTACATGCAACACGAACCCCACTAAAAACCTGATAGAACTTAAACTTTACATGAACCCCAGTAAAAACCTGATAGAACTTAAACGTCACATGAACGCCACTAAAAATCTAATAGAAACTAAACTTTACATGAACCCCACTAAAAACCTGATAGAACTTAAACTTTACATGAACCCCACTAAAAACCAGATAGAACTTAAACTTTACATGAACCCCACTAAAAACCTGATAGAACTTAAACTTTACATGAACCCCACTAAAAACATGATAGAACCTAAACTTTACATGAACCCCACTAAAAACATGATAGAACCTAAACTTTACATGAACCCCACTAAAAACCTGATAGAACCTAAACTTTACATGAACCCCACTAAAAACCTGATAGATCCTAAACTTTACATAATCCCCACTAAAAACCTGATAGAACTTAAACTTTACATGAACCCCACTAAAAACCTGATAGATCCTAAACTTTACATAATCCCCACTAAAAACCTGATAGATCCTAAACTTTACATGCAACACGAATCCCACTAAAAACCTGATAGAACTTAAACTTTACATGAATCCCACTAAAAACCTGATAGAACTTAAACTTTACATGAACCCCACTAAAAACCTGATAGAACTTAAACTTTACATGAACCCCACTAAAAACATGATAGAACCTAAACTTTACATGAACCCCACTAAAAACCTGATAGATCCTAAACTTTACATGCAACACGAACCCCACTAAAAACCTGATAGAACTTAAACTTTACATGAACCCCAGTAAAAACCTGATAGAACTTAAACGTCACATGAACGCCACTAAAAATCTAATAGAAACTAAACTTTACATGAACCCCACTAAAAACCTGATAGAACTTAAACTTTACATGAACCCCACTAAAAACCAGATAGAACTTAAACTTTACATGAACCCCACTAAAAACCTGATAGAACTTAAACTTTACATGAACCCCACTAAAAACATGATAGAACCTAAACTTTACATGAACCCCACTAAAAACATGATAGAACCTAAACTTTACATGAACCCCACTAAAAACCTGATAGATCTTAAACTTTACATGAACCCCACTAAAAACCTGATAGAACTTAAACTTTACATGAACCCCAGTAAAAACCTGATAGAACCTAAACGTCACATGAACGCCACTAAAAATCTAATAGAAACTAAACTTTACATGAACCCCACTAAAAACCTGATAGAACTTAAATTTTATATGAACCCCACTAAAAACCTGATAGAACCTAAACTTTACATGAACCCCACTAAAAACATGATAGAACCTAAACTTTACATGAACCCCACTAAAAACCTGATAGATCTTAAACTTTACATGAACCCCACTAAAAACCTGATAGATCCTAAACTTTACATAATCCCCACTAAAAACCTGATAGAACTTAAACTTTACGTAAACCCCACTAAAAACCTGATAGATCCTAAACCTTACATAATCCCCACTAAAAACCTGTTAGATCCTAAACTTTACATGCAACACGAACCCCCCTAAAAACCTGATAGAACTTAAACTTTACATGAACCCCACTAAAAACCTGATAGAACTTAAATTTTATATGAACCCCACTAAAAACCTGATAGAACCTAAACTTTACATGAACCCCACTAAAAACCTGATAGAACCTAAACTTCACATGAACCCTACTAAAAATCTTATAGAAACTAAACTTTACATGAATCCCACTAAAAACCTGATAGAACTTAAATTTTATATGAACCCCACTAAAAACCTGATAGAACCTAAACTTTACATGAACCTCACTAAAAACCTGATAGAACCTAAACTTTACATGAACCTCACTAAAAACCTGATAGAGCCTAAACTTTACATGAACCCCACTAAAAACCTAATAGAACTTAAACTTTACATGAATCCCACTAAAAACCTGATAGAACCTAAACTTTACATGAACCTAACTAAAAACCTGATAGAACCTAAACTTTACATGAACCCCACTAAAAACCTGTTAGATCCTAAACTTTACATGCAACACGAACCCCACTAAAAACCTGATAGAACCTAAACTTTACATGAACCCCACTAAAAACCTGATAGAACCTAAGCTTCACATGAACCCCACTAAAAATCTTATAGAAACTAAACTTTACATGAACCCCACTAAAAACCTGATAGAACTTAAATTTGTTATGAACCCCACTAAAAACCTGATAGAACTTAAACTTTACATGAACCACTCTAAAAACCTGATAGAACCTAAACTTCACATGAACCCCACTAAAAATCTAATAGAAACTAAACTTTACATGAACCCCACTAAAAACCTGATAGAACTTAAACTTTACATGAACCCCACTAAAAACCTGATAGAACTTAAACTTTACATGAACCCCACTAAAAACCTGATAGAACTTAAACTTTACATGAACCCCACTAAAAACATGATAGAACCTAAACTTTACATGAACCCCACTAAAAACATGATAGAACCTAAACTTTACATGAACCCCACTAAAAACCTGATAGAACTTAAACTTTACATGAACCCCACTAAAAACCTGATAGATCCTAAACTTTACATAATCCCCACTAAAAACCTGATAGAACTTAAACTTTACGTGAACCCCACTAAAAACCTGATAGATCCTAAACCTTACATAATCCCCACTAATAACCTGTTAGATCCTAAACTTTACATGCAACACGAACCCCACTAAAAACCTGATATAACTTAAACTTTACATGAACCCCACTAAAAACCTGATAGAACCTAAACTTTACATGAACCTCACTAAAAACCTGATAGAACCTAAACTTTACATGAACCCCACTAAAAACCTAATAGAACTTAAACTTTACATGAATCCCACTAAAAACCTGATAGAACCTAAACTTTACATGAACCTAACTAAAAACCTGATAGAACCTAAACTTTACATGAACCCCACTAAAAACCTGTTAGATCCTAAACTTTACATGCAACACGAACCCCACTAAAAACCTGATAGAACCTAAACTTTACATGAACCCCACTAAAAACCTGATAGAACCTAAACTTCACATGAACCCCACTAAAAATCTTATAGAAACTAAACTTTACATGAACCCCACTAAAAACCTGATAGAACTTAAATTTGTTATGAACCCCACTAAAAACCTGATAGAACTTAAACTTTACATGAACCACTCTAAAAACCTGATAGAACCTAAACTTCACATGAACCCCACTAAAAATCTAATAGAAACTAAACTTTACATGAACCCCACTAAAAACCTGATAGAACTTAAACTTTACATGAACCCCACTAAAAACCTGATAGAACTTAAACTTTACATGAACCCCACTAAAAACCTGATAGAACTTAAACTTTACATGAACCCCACTAAAAACATGATAGAACCTAAACTTTACATGAACCCCACTAAAAACATGATAGAACCTAAACTTTACATGAACCCCACTAAAAATCTAATAGAAACTAAACTTTACATGAACCCCACTAAAAACCTGATAGAACTTAAATTTTATATGAACCCCACTAAAAACCTGATAGAACCTAAACTTTACATGAACCCCACTAAAAACATGATAGAACCTAAACTTTACATGAACCCCACTAAAAACCTGATAGAACTTAAACTTTACATGAACCCCACTAAAAACCTGATAGATCCTAAACTTTATATAATCCCCACTAAAAACCTGATAGAACTTAAACTTTACGTGAACCCCACTAAAAACCTGATAGATCCTAAACCTTACATAATCCCCACTAAAAACCTGTTAGATCCTAAACTTTACATGCAACACGAACCCCACTAAAAACCTGATAGAACTTAAACTTTACATGAACCACACTAAAAACCTGATAGAACCTAAACTTCACATGAACCCCACTAAAAATCTAATAGAAACTAAACTTTACATGAACCCCACTAAAAACCTGATAGAACTTAAATTTTATATGAACCCCACTAAAAACCTGATAGAACCTAAACTTTACATGAACCTCACTAAAAACCTGATAGAACCTAAACTTTACATGAACCTCACTAAAAACCTGATAGAACCTAAACTTTACATGAACCCCACTAAAAACCTAATAGAACTTAAACTTTACATGAATCCCACTAAAAACCTGATAGAACCTAAACTTTACATGAACCTAACTAAAAACCTGATAGAACTTAAACTTTACATGAACCCCACTAAACACCTGATAGAACTTAAACTTTACATGAACCCCACTGAAAACTTGATAGAACTTAAACTTTACATCAACCCCACTAAAAACATGATAGACCCTAAACTTTACATGAACCCCACTAAAAACCTGATAGATCCTAAACTTTACATGCAACACGAACCCCACTAAAAACCTGATAGAACTTAAACTTTACATGAACCCCAGTAAAAACCTGATAGAACCTAAACGTCACATGAACGCCACTAAAAATCTAATAGAAACTAAACTTTACATGTACCCCACTAAAAACCTGATAGAACTTAAATTTTATATGAACCTCACTAAAAACCTGATAGAACCTAAACTTTACATGAACCTCACTAAAAACCTGATAGAACCTAAACTTTATATGAACCTCACTAAAAACCTGATAGAACCTAAATTTACATGAACCCGACTAAAACATGAGAGAACCTAAACTTTACATGAACCCCACTAAAAACCTGATAGAACTTAAACTTTACATGAACCCCACTAAAAACCTGATAGATCCTAAACTTTACATAATCCCCACTAAAAACCTGATAGATCCTAAACTTTACATGAACCCCACTAAAAACCTGATAGAATTTAAACTCTACATAAACCCCACTAAAAACCTGATAGAACCTAAACTTTACATAATCACAACTAAAAACCTGATGGAACTTAAACTTTTACATGAACCCCACTAAAAACCTGATAGATCCTAAACTTTACATAATCCCCACTAAAAACCTGATAGAACTTAAACTTTACAGGAACCCCACTAAAAAACCTGATAGAACTAAACTTTACATGAACCCCACTAAAAACCTGATAGAACCTAAACCTTACATGAATCCCACTAAAAACCTGATAGAACCTAAACTTTACGTCAACCCCACTAAAAACCTGATAGAACCTAAACTTTACATGAGCTCCACTAAAAACTTGATAGAACTTAAACTTTTAATGAACCCCACTAAAAACCTGATAGAACTTAAACTTTACAGGAACCCCACTAAAAACCTGATAGAACTTAAACTTTACATGAACCCCACTAAAAACCTGATAGAACATTAACTTTACATTAAACCCACTAAAAACCTGATAGAACTTAAACTTTACATGAACCCCACTAAAAACCTGATAGAACCTAAACTTTACATGAACCCCACTAAAAACCTGATAGATCCTAAACTTTACATAATCCCCACTAAAAACCTGATAGAACTTAAACTTTACATGAACCCCACTAAAAACCTGATAGATCCTAAACTTTACATAATCCCCACTAAAAACCTGATAGATCCTAAACTTTACATGCAACACGAACCCCACTAAAAACCTGATAGAACTTAAACTTTACATGAATCCCACTAAAAACCTGATAGAACCTAAACTTCACATGAACCCCACTCAAAATCTTATAGAAACTAAACTTTACATGAACCCCACTAAAAACCTGATAGAACCTAAATCTTACATGAATCCCACTAAAAACCTGATAGAACCTAAATTTACATCAACCCCACTAAAAACCTGATAGAACTTAAACTTTACAGGAACCCCACTAAAAACCTGATAGAACTTAAACTTTACATGAACCCCACTAAAAACCTGATAGAATTTAAACTCTACATAAACCCCACTAAAAACCTGATAGAACCTAAACTTTACATGAACCCCACTAAAAACCTGATAGATCCTAAACTTTACATAATCACAACTAAAAACCTGATGGAACTTAAACTTTACATGAACCCCACTAAAAACCTGATAGATCCTAAACTTTACATAATCCCCACTAAAAACCTGATAGAACTTAAACTTTACAGGAACCCCACTAAAAAACCTGATAGAACCTAAACTTTACATGAACCCCACTAAAAACCTGATAGAACCTAAACCTTACATGAATCCCACTAAAAACCTGATAGAACCTAAACTTTACGTCAACCCCACTAAAAACCTGATAGAACTTAAACTTTACATGAACCCCACTAAACACCTGATAGAACTTAAACTTTACATGAACCCCACTGAAAACTTGATAGAACTTAAACTTTACATCAACCCCACTAAAAACATGATAGAACCTAAACTTTACATGAACCCCACTAAAAACCTGATAGATCCTAAACTTTACATGCAACACGAACCCCACTAAAAACCTGATAGAACTTAAACTTTACATGAACCCCAGTAAAAACCTGATAGAACCTAAACGTCACATGAACGCCACTAAAAATCTAATAGAAACTAAACTTTACATGTACCCCACTAAAAACCTGATAGAACTTAAATTTTATATGAACCTCACTAAAAACCTGATAGAACCTAAACTTTACATGAACCTCACTAAAAACCTGATAGAACCTAAACTTTATATGAACCTCACTAAAAACCTGATAGAACCTAAATTTACATGAACCCGACTAAAACATGAGAGAACCTAAACTTTACATGAACCCCACTAAAAACCTGATAGAACTTAAACTTTACATGAACCCCACTAAAAACCTGATAGATCCTAAACTTTACATAATCCCCACTAAAAACCTGATAGATCCTAAACTTTACATGAACCCCACTAAAAGTCTGCTAGAAATTAAACTTTACATGAACCCCACTAAAAACCTGATAGAATTTAAACTCTACATAAACCCCACTAAAAACCTGATAGAACCTAAACTTTACATGAACCCCACTAAAAACCTGATAGATCCTAAACTTTACATAATCACAACTAAAAACCTGATGGAACTTAAACTTTACATGAACGCCACTAAAAACCTGATAGATCCTAAACTTTACATAATCCCCACTAAAAACCTGATAGAACTTAAACTTTACAGGAACCCCACTAAAAAACCTGATAGAACCTAAACTTTACATGAACCCCACTAAAAAACCTGATAGAACCTAAACTTTACATGAGCTCCACTAAAAACTTGATAGAACTTAAACTTTTAATGAACCCCACTAAAAACCTGATAGAACTTAAACTTTACAGGAACCCCACTAAAAACCTGATAGAACTTAAACTTTACATGAACCCCACTAAAAACCTGATAGAACATTAACTTTACATTAAACCCACTAAAAACCTGATAGATCCTAAACTTTACATAATCACAACTAAAAACCTGATGGAACTTAAACTTTACATGAACCCCACTAAAAACCTGATAGATCCTAAACTTTACATAATCCCCACTAAAAACCTGATAGAACTTAAACTTTACAGGAACCCCACTAAAAAACCTGATAGAACCTAAACTTTACATGAACCCCACTAAAAACCTGATAGAACCTAAACCTTACATGAATCCCACTAAAAACCTGATAGAACCTAAACTTTACGTCAACCCCACTAAAAACCTGATAGAACCTAAACTTTACATGAGCTCCACTAAAAACTTGATAGAACTTAAACTTTTAATGAACCCCACTAAAAACCTGATAGAACTTAAACTTTACATGAACCCCACTAAAAACCTGATAGAACCTAAACTTCACATGAACCCCACTAAAAATCTAATAGAAACTAAACTTTACATGAACCCCACTAAAAACCTGATAGAACTTAAATTTTATATGAACCCCACTATAAACCTGATAGAACCTAAACTTTACATGAACCTCACTAAAAACCTGATAGAACCTAAACTTTACATGAACCTCACTAAAAACCTGATAGAACCTAAACTTTACATGAACCCCACTAAAAACCTGATAGATCCTAAACTTTACATAATCCCCACTAAAAACCTGATAGAACTTAAACTTTACATGAACCCCACTAAAAACCTGATAGATCCTAAACTTTACATAATCCCCACTAAAAACCTGATAGATCCTAAACTTTACATGCAACACGAACCCCACTAAAAACCTGATAGAACTTAAACTTTACATGAACCCCACTAAAAACCTGATAGATCCTAAACTTTACATAATCCCCACTAAAAACCTGATAGAACTTAAACTTTACGTGAACCCCACTAAAAACCTGATAGATCCTAAACCTTACATAATCCCCACTAAAAACCTGTTAGATCCTAAACTTTACATGCAACACGAACCCCACTAAAAACCTGATAGAACTTAAACTTTACATGAACCCCACTAAAAACCTGATAGAACCTAAACTTTACATGAACCTCACTAAAAACCTGATAGAACCTAAACTTTACATGAACCCCACTAAAAACCTAATAGAACTTAAACTTTACATGAATCCCACTAAAAACCTGATAGAACCTAAACTTTACATGAACCTAACTAAAAACCTGATAGAACCTAAACTTTACATGAACCCCACTAAAAACCTGTTAGATCCTAAACTTTACATGCAACACGAACCCCACTAAAAACCTGATAGAACCTAAACTTTACATGAACCCCACTAAAAACCTGATAGAACCTAAACTTCACATGAACCCCACTAAAAATCTAATAGAAACTAAATTTTACATGAACCCCACTAAAAACCTGATAGAACTTAAATTTGTTATGAACCCCACTAAAAACCTGATAGAACTTAAACTTTACATGAACCACTCTAAAAACCTGATAGAACCTAAACTTCACATGAACCCCACTAAAAATCTAATAGAAACTAAACTTTACATGAACCCCACTAAAAACCTGATAGAACTTAAACTTTACATGAACCCCACTAAAAACCTGATAGAACTTAAACTTTACATGAACCCCACTAAAAACCTGATAGAACTTAAACTTTACATGAACCCCACTAAAAACATGATAGAACCTAAACTTTACATGAACCCCACTAAAAACATGATAGAACCTAAACTTTACATGAACCCCACTAAAAATCTAATAGAAACTAAACTTTACATGAACCCCACTAAAAACCTGATAGAACTTAAATTTTATATGAACCCCACTAAAAACCTGATAGAACCTAAACTTTACATGAACCCCACTAAAAACATGATAGAACCTAAACTTTACATGAACCCCACTAAAAACCTGATAGAACTTAAACTTTACATGAACCCCACTAAAAACCTGATAGATCCTAAACTTTACATAATCCCCACTAAAAACCTGATAGAACTTAAACTTTACGTGAACCCCACTAAAAACCTGATAGATCCTAAACCTTACATAATCCCCACTAAAAACCTGTTAGATCCTAAACTTTACATGCAACACGAACCCCACTAAAAACCTGATAGAACTTAAACTTTACATGAACCCCACTAAAAACCTGATAGAACCTAAACTTCACATGAACCCCACTAAAAATCTAATAGAAACTAAACTTTACATGAACCCCACTAAAAACCTGATAGAACTTAAATTTTATATGAACCCCACTAAAAACCTGATAGAACCTAAACTTTACATGAACCTCACTAAAAACCTGATAGAACCTAAACTTTACATGAACCTCACTAAAAACCTGATAGAACCTAAACTTTACATGAACCCCACTAAAAACCTAATAGAACTTAAACTTTACATGAATCCCACTTAAAACCTGATAGAACCTAAACTTTACATGAACCTAACTAAAAACCTGATAGAACTTAAACTTTACATGAACCCCACTAAACACCTGATAGAACTTAAACTTTACATGAACCCCACTGAAAACTTGATAGAACTTAAACTTTACATCAACCCCACTAAAAACATGATAGAACCTAAACTTTACATGAACCCCACTAAAAACCTGATAGATCCTAAACTTTACATGCAACACGAACCCCACTAAAAACCTGATAGAACTTAAACTTTACATGAACCCCAGTAAAAACCTGATAGAACCTAAACGTCACATGAACGCCACTAAAAATCTAATAGAAACTAAACTTTACATGTACCCCACTAAAAACCTGATAGAACTTAAATTTTATATGAACCTCACTAAAAACCTGATAGAACCTAAACTTTACATGAACCTCACTAAAAACCTGATAGAACCTAAACTTTATATGAACCTCACTAAAAACCTG
Source organism: Bathymodiolus brooksi (assembly GCA_963680875.1). Lineage (NCBI taxonomy): Eukaryota > Metazoa > Mollusca > Bivalvia > Mytilida > Modiolidae > Bathymodiolus > Bathymodiolus brooksi. The sequence goes on from OY804580.1 coordinate 2,047,518, forward strand.
ATAGAACCTAAATTTACATGAACCCGACTAAAACATGAGAGAACCTAAACTTTACATGAACCCCACTAAAAACCTGATAGAACTTAAACTTTACATGAACCCCACTAAAAACCTGATAGATCCTAAACTTTACATAATCCCCACTAAAAACCTGATAGATCCTAAACTTTACATGAACCCCACTAAAAGTCTGCTAGAAATTAAACTTTACATGAACCCCACTAAAAACCTGATAGAATTTAAACTCTACATAAACCCCACTAAAAACCTGATAGAACCTAAACTTTACATGAACCCCACTAAAAACCTGATAGATCCTAAACTTTACATAATCACAACTAAAAACCTGATGGAACTTAAACTTTACATGAACCCCACTAAAAACCTGATAGATCCTAAACTTTACATAATCCCCACTAAAAACCTGATAGAACTTAAACTTTACAGGAACCCCACTAAAAAACCTGATAGAACCTAAACTTTACATGAACCCCACTAAAAACCTGATAGAACCTAAACCTTACATGAATCCCACTAAAAACCTGATAGAACCTAAACTTTACGTCAACCCCACTAAAAACCTGATAGAACCTAAACTTTACATGAGCTCCACTAAAAACTTGATAGAACTTAAACTTTTAATGAACCCCACTAAAAACCTGATAGAACTTAAACTTTACAGGAACCCCACTAAAAACCTGATAGAACTTAAACTTTACATGAACCCCACTAAAAACCTGATAGAACATTAACTTTACATTAAACCCACTAAAAACCTGATAGAACTTAAACTTTACATGAACCCCACTAAAAACCTGATAGAACCTAAACTTTACATGAACCCCACTAAAAACCTGATAGATCCTAAACTTTACATAATCCCCACTAAAAACCTGATAGAACTTAAACTTTACATGAACCCCACTAAAAACCTGATAGATCCTAAACTTTACATAATCCCCACTAAAAACCTGATAGATCCTAAACTTTACATGCAACACGAACCCCACTAAAAACCTGATAGAACTTAAACTTTACATGAATCCCACTAAAAACCTGATAGAACCTAAACTTCACATGAACCCCACTCAAAATCTTATAGAAACTAAACTTTACATGAACCCCACTAAAAACCTGATAGAACCTAAATCTTACATGAATCCCACTAAAAACCTGATAGAACCTAAATTTACATCAACCCCACTAAAAACCTGATAGAACTTAAACTTTACAGGAACCCCACTAAAAACCTGATAGAACTTAAACTTTACATGAACCCCACTAAAAACCTGATAGAATTTAAACTCTACATAAACCCCACTAAAAACCTGATAGAACCTAAACTTTACATGAACCCCACTAAAAACCTGATAGATCCTAAACTTTACATAATCACAACTAAAAACCTGATGGAACTTAAACTTTACATGAACCCCACTAAAAACCTGATAGATCCTAAACTTTACATAATCCCCACTAAAAACCTGATAGAACTTAAACTTTACAGGAACCCCACTAAAAAACCTGATAGAACCTAAACTTTACATGAACCCCACTAAAAACCTGATAGAACCTAAACCTTACATGAATCCCACTAAAAACCTGATAGAACCTAAACTTTACGTCAACCCCACTAAAAACCTGATAGAACTTAAACTTTACATGAACCCCACTAAACACCTGATAGAACTTAAACTTTACATGAACCCCACTGAAAACTTGATAGAACTTAAACTTTACATCAACCCCACTAAAAACATGATAGAACCTAAACTTTACATGAACCCCACTAAAAACCTGATAGATCCTAAACTTTACATGCAACACGAACCCCACTAAAAACCTGATAGAACTTAAACTTTACATGAACCCCAGTAAAAACCTGATAGAACCTAAACGTCACATGAACGCCACTAAAAATCTAATAGAAACTAAACTTTACATGTACCCCACTAAAAACCTGATAGAACTTAAATTTTATATGAACCTCACTAAAAACCTGATAGAACCTAAACTTTACATGAACCTCACTAAAAACCTGATAGAACCTAAACTTTATATGAACCTCACTAAAAACCTGATAGAACCTAAATTTACATGAACCCGACTAAAACATGAGAGAACCTAAACTTTACATGAACCCCACTAAAAACCTGATAGAACTTAAACTTTACATGAACCCCACTAAAAACCTGATAGATCCTAAACTTTACATAATCCCCACTAAAAACCTGATAGATCCTAAACTTTACATGAATCCCACTAAAAGTCTGCTAGAAATTAAACTTTACATGAACCCCACTAAAAACCTGATAGAATTTAAACTCTACATAAACCCCACTAAAAACCTGATAGAACCTAAACTTTACATGAACCCCACTAAAAACCTGATAGATCCTAAACTTTACATAATCACAACTAAAAACCTGATGGAACTTAAACTTTACATGAACGCCACTAAAAACCTGATAGATCCTAAACTTTACATAATCCCCACTAAAAACCTGATAGAACTTAAACTTTACAGGAACCCCACTAAAAAACCTGATAGAACCTAAACTTTACATGAACCCCACTAAAAAACCTGATAGAACCTAAACTTTACATGAGCTCCACTAAAAACTTGATAGAACTTAAACTTTTAATGAACCCCACTAAAAACCTGATAGAACTTAAACTTTACAGGAACCCCACTAAAAACCTGATAGAACTTAAACTTTACATGAACCCCACTAAAAACCTGATAGAACATTAACTTTACATTAAACCCACTAAAAACCTGATAGAACTTAAACTTTACATGAACCCCACTAAAAACCTGATAGAACCTAAACTTTACATGAACCCCACTAAAAACCTGATAGATCCTAAACTTTACATAATCCCCACTAAAAACCTGATAGAACTTAAACTTTACATGAACCCCACTAAAAACCTGATAGATCCTAAACTTTACATAATCCCCACTAAAAACCTGATAGATCCTAAACTTTACATGCAACACGAACCCCACTAAAAACCTGATAGAACTTAAACTTTACATGAATCCCACTAAAAACCTGATAGAACCTAAACTTCACATGAACCCCACTCAAAATCTTATAGAAACTAAACTTTACATGAACCCCACTAAAAACCTGATAGAACCTAAATCTTACATGAATCCCACTAAAAACCTGATAGAACCTAAATTTACATCAACCCCACTAAAAACCTGATAGAACTTAAACTTTACAGGAACCCCACTAAAAACCTGATAGAACTTAAACTTTACATGAACCCCACTAAAAACCTGATAGAATTTAAACTCTACATAAACCCCACTAAAAACCTGATAGAACCTAAACTTTACATGAACCCCACTAAAAACCTGATAGATCCTAAACTTTACATAATCACAACTAAAAACCTGATGGAACTTAAACTTTACATGAACCCCACTAAAAACCTGATAGATCCTAAACTTTACATAATCCCCACTAAAAACCTGATAGAACTTAAACTTTACAGGAACCCCACTAAAAAACCTGATAGAACCTAAACTTTACATGAACCCCACTAAAAACCTGATAGAACCTAAACCTTACATGAATCCCACTAAAAACCTGATAGAACCTAAACTTTACGTCAACCCCACTAAAAACCTGATAGAACCTAAACTTTACATGAGCTCCACTAAAAACTTGATAGAACTTAAACTTTTAATGAACCCCACTAAAAACCTGATAGAACTTAAACTTTACAGGAACCCCACTAAAAACCTGATAGAACTTAAACTTTACATGAACCCCACTAAAAACCTGATAGAACCTTAACTTTACATTAACCCCACTAAAAACCTGATAGAACTTAAACTTTACATGAACCCCACTAAAAACCTGATAGAACCTAAACTTTACATGAACCCCACTAAAAACCTGATAGATCCTAAACTTTACATAATCCCCACTAAAAACCTGATAGAACTTAAACTTTACATGAACCCCACTAAAAACCTGATAGATCCTAAACTTTACATAATCCCCACTAAAAACCTGATAGATCCTAAACTTTACATGCAACACGAACCCCACTAAAAACCTGATAGAACTTAAACTTTACATGAACCCCACTAAAAACCTGATAGATCCTAAACTTTACATAATCCCCACTAAAAACCTGATAGAACTTAAACTTTACGTGAACCCCACTAAAAACCTGATAGATCCTAAACCTTACATAATCCCCACTAAAAACCTGTTAGATCCTAAACTTTACATGCAACACGAACCCCACTAAAAACCTGATAGAACTTAAACTTTACATGAACCCCACTAAAAACCTGATAGAACCTAAACTTCACATGAACCCCACTAAAAATCTAATAGAAACTAAACTTTACATGAACCCCACTAAAAACCTGATAGAACTTAAATTTTATATGAACCCCACTAAAAACCTGATAGAACCTAAACTTTACATGAACCTCTCTAAAAACCTGATAGAACCTAAACTTTACATGAACCTCACTAAAAACCTGATAGAACCTAAACTTTACATGAACCCCACTGAAAACTTGATAGAACTTAAACTTTACATCAACCCCACTAAAAACATGATAGAACCTAAACTTTACATGAACCCCACTAAAAACCTGATAGATCCTAAACTTTACATGCAACACGAACCCCACTAAAAACCTGATAGAACTTAAACTTTACATGAACCCCAGTAAAAACCTGATAGAACCTAAACGTCACATGAACGCCACTAAAAATCTAATAGAAACTAAACTTTACATGTACCCCACTAAAAACCTGATAGAACTTAAATTTTATATGAACCTCACTAAAAACCTGATAGAACCTAAACTTTACATGAACCTCACTAAAAACCTGATAGAACCTAAACTTTATATGAACCTCACTAAAAACCTGATAGAACCTAAATTTACATGAACCCGACTAAAACATGAGAGAACCTAAACTTTACATGAACCCCACTAAAAACCTGATAGAACTTAAACTTTACATGAACCCCACTAAAAACCTGATAGATCCTAAACTTTACATAATCCCCACTAAAAACCTGATAGATCCTAAACTTTACATGAACCCCACTAAAAGTCTGCTAGAACTTAAACTTTACATGAACCCCACTAAAAACCTGATAGAATTTAAACTCTACATAAACCCCACTAAAAACCTGATAGAACCTAAACTTTACATGAACCCCACTAAAAACCTGATAGATCCTAAACTTTACATAATCACAACTAAAAACCTGATGGAACTTAAACTTTACATGAACCCCACTAAAAACCTGATAGATCCTAAACTTTACATAATCCCCACTAAAAACCTGATAGAACTTAAACTTTACAGGAACCCCACTAAAAAACCTGATAGAACCTAAACTTTACATGAACCCCACTAAAAACCTGATAGAACCTAAACCTTACATGAATCCCACTAAAAACCTGATAGAACCTAAACTTTACGTCAACCCCACTAAAAACCTGATAGAACCTAAACTTTACATGAGCTCCACTAAAAACTTGATAGAACTTAAACTTTTAATGAACCCCACTAAAAACCTGATAGAACTTAAACTTTACAGGAACCCCACTAAAAACCTGATAGAACTTAAACTTTACATGAACCCCACTAAAAACCTGATAGAACCTTAACTTTACATTAAACCCACTAAAAACCTGATAGAACTTAAACTTTACATGAACCCCACTAAAAACCTGATAGAACCTAAACTTTACATGAACCCCACTAAAAACCTGATAGATCCTAAACTTTACATAATCCCCACTAAAAACCTGATAGAACTTAAACTTTACATGAACCCCACTAAAAACCTGATAGATCCTAAACTTTACATAATCCCCACTAAAAACCTGATAGATCCTAAACTTTACATGCAACACGAACCCCACTAAAAACCTGATAGAACTTAAACTTTACATGAATCCCACTAAAAACCTGATAGAACCTAAACTTCACATGAACCCCACTCAAAATCTTATAGAAACTAAACTTTACATGAACCCCACTAAAAACCTGATAGAACCTAAATCTTACATGAATCCCACTAAAAACCTGATAGAACCTAAATTTACATCAACCCCACTAAAAACCTGATAGAATTTAAACTCTACATAAACCCCACTAAAAACCTGATAGAACCTAAACTTTACATGAACCCCACTAAAAACCTGATAGATCCTAAACTTTACATAATCACAACTAAAAACCTGATGGAACTTAAACTTTACATGAACCCCACTAAAAACCTGATAGATCCTAAACTTTACATAATCCCCACTAAAAACCTGATAGAACTTAAACTTTACAGGAACCCCACTAAAAAACCTGATAGAACCTAAACTTTACATGAACCCCACTAAAAACCTGATAGAACCTAAACCTTACATGAATCCCACTAAAAACCTGATAGAACCTAAACTTTACGTCAACCCCACTAAAAACCTGATAGAACCTAAACTTTACATGAGCTCCACTAAAAACTTGATAGAACTTAAACTTTTAATGAACCCCACTAAAAACCTGATAGAACTTAAACTTTACAGGAACCCCACTAAAAACCTGATAGAACTTAAACTTTACATGAACCCCACTAAAAACCTGATAGAACCTTAACTTTACATTAACCCCACTAAAAACCTGATAGAACTTAAACTGTACATGAACCCCACTAAAAACCTGATAGAACCTAAACTTTACATGAACCCCACTAAAAACCTGATAGATCCTAAACTTTACATAATCCCCACTAAAAACCTGATAGAACTTAAACTTTACATGAACCCCACTAAAAACCTGATAGATCCTAAACTTTACATAATCCCCACTAAAAACCTGATAGATCCTAAACTTTACATGCAACACGAACCCCACTAAAAACCTGATAGAACTTAAACTTTACATGAACCCCACTAAAAACCTGATAGAACCTAAACTTCACATGAACCCCACTCAAAATCTTATAGAAACTAAACTTTACATGAACCCCACTAAAAACCTGATAGAACCTAAATCTTACATGAATCCCACTAAAAACCTGATAGAACCTAAATTTACATCAACCCCACTAAAAACCTGATAGAACTTAAACTTTACAGGAACCCCACTAAAAATCTAATAGAAACTAAACTTTACATGAACCCCACTAAAAACCTGAAAGAACTTAAATTTTATATGAACCCCACTAAAAACCTGATAGAACCTAAACTTTACATGAACCTCACTAAAAACTTGATAGAACCTAAACTTTACATGAACCTCACTAAAAACCTGATAGAACCTAAACTTTACATGAACCCCACTAAAAACCTAATAGAACTTAAACTTTACATGAATCCCACTAAAAACCTGATAGAACCTAAACTTTACATGAACCTGACTAAAAACCTGATAGAACCTAAACTTTACATGAACCCCACTAAAAACCTGTTAAATCCTAAACTTTACATGCAACACGAACCCCACTAAAAACCTGATAGAACCTAAACTTTACATGAACCCCACTAAAAACCTGATAGAACCTAAACTTCACATGAACCCCACTAAAAATCTTATAGAAACTAAACTTTACATGAACCCCACTAAAAACCTGATAGAACTTAAATTTTATATGAACCCCACTAAAAACCTGATAAAACTTAAACTTTACATGAACCACTCTAAAAACCTGATAGAACCTAAACTTCACATGAACCCCACTAAAAATCTAATAGAAACTAAACTTTACATGAACCCCACTAAAAACCTGATAGAACTTAAACTTTACATGAACCCCACTAAAAACCTGATAGAACTTAAACTTTACATGAACCCGACTAAAAACCTGATAGAACTTAAACTTTACATGAACCCCACTAAAAACATGATAGAACCTAAACTTTACATGAACCCCACTAAAAACCTGATAGATCCTAAACTTTACATGCAACACGAACCCCACTAAAAACCTGATAGAACTTAAACTTTACATGAACCCCAGTAAAAACCTGATAGAACTTAAACGTCACATGAACGCCACTAAAAATCTAATAGAAACTAAACTTTACATGAACCCCACTAAAAACCTGATAGAACTTAAACTTTACATGAACCCCACTAAAAACCAGATAGAACTTAAACTTTACATGAACCCCACTAAAAACCTGATAGAACTTAAACTTTACATGAACCCCACTAAAAACATGATAGAACCTAAACTTTACATGAACCCCACTAAAAACCTGATAGATCCTAAACTTTACATGCAACACGAACCCCACTAAAAACCTGATAGAACTTAAACTTTACATGAACCCCAGTAAAAACCTGATAGAACCTAAACGTCACATGAACGCCACTAAAAATCTAATAGAAACTAAACTTTACATGAACCCCACTAAAAACCTGATAGAACTTAAATTTTATATGAACCCCACTAAAAACCTGATAGAACCTAAACTTTACATGAACCCCACTAAAAACATGATAGAACCTAAACTTTACATGAACCCCACTAAAAACCTGATAGATCTTAAACTTTACATGAACCCCACTAAAAACCTGATAGATCCTAAACTTTACATAATCCCCACTAAAAACCTGATAGAACTTAAACTTTACGTGAACCCCACTAAAAACCTGATAGATCCTAAACCTTACATAATCCCCACTAAAAACCTGTTAGATCCTAAACTTTACATGCAACACGAACCCCCCTAAAAACCTGATAGAACTTAAACTTTACATGAACCCCACTAAAAACCTGATAGAACTTAAATTTTATATGAACCCCACTAAAAACCTGATAGAACCTAAACTTTACATGAACCTCACTAAAAACCTGATAGAACCTAAACTTTACATGAACCTCACTAAAAACCTGATAGAACCTAAACTTTACATGAACCCCACTAAAAACCTAATAGAACTTAAATTTACATGAATCCCACTAAAAACCTGATAGAACCTAAACTTTACATGAACCTAACTAAAAACCTGATAGAACCTAAACTTTACATGAACCCCACTAAAAACCTGTTAGATCCTAAACTTTACATGCAACACGAACCCCACTAAAAACCTGATAGAACCTAAACTTTACATGAACCCCACTAAAAACCTGATAGAACCTAAACTTCACATGAACCCCACTAAAAATCTAATAGAAACTAAACTTTACATGAACCCCACTAAAAACCTGATAGAACTTAAACTTTACATGAACCCCACTAAAAACCTGATAGAACTTAAACTTTACATGAACCCCACTAAAAACCTGATAGAACTTAAACTTTACATGAACCCCACTAAAAACATGATAGAACCTAAACTTTACATGAACCCCACTAAAAACCTGATAGATCCTAAACTTTACATGCAACACGAACCCCACTAAAAACCTGATAGAACTTAAACTTTACATGAACCCCAGTAAAAACCTGATAGAACCTAAACGTCACATGAACGCCACTAAAAATCTAATAGAAACTAAACTTTACATGAACCCCACTAAAAACCTGATAGAACTTAAATTTTATATGAACCCCACTAAAAACCTGATAGAACCTAAATTTACATGAACCCCACTAAAACATGAGAGAACCTAAACTTTACATGAACCCCACTAAAAACCTGATAGAACTTAAACTTTACATGAACCCCACTAAAAACCTGATAGATCCTAAACTTTACATAATCCCCACTAAAAACCTGATAGATCCTAAACTTTACATGAACCCCAATAAAAGTCTGCTAGAACTTAAACTTTACATGAACCCCACTAAAAACCTGATAGAATTTAAACTCTACATGAACCCCACTAAAAACCTGATAGAACCTAAACTTTACATGAACCCCACTAGAAACCTGATAGATCCTAAACTTTACATAATCACAACTAAAAACCTGATGGAACTTAAACTTTACATGAACCCCACTAAAAACCTGATAGATCCTAAACTTTACATAATCCCCACTAAAAACCTGATAGAACCTAAACCTTACATGAATCCCACTAAAAACCTGATAGAACCTAAACTTTACGTCAACCCCACTAAAAACCTGATAGAACCTAAATTTTACATGAGCTCCACTAAAAACTTGATAGAACTTAAACTTTTAATGAACCCCACTAAAAACCTGATAGAACTTAAACTTTACAGGAACCCCACTAAAAACCTGATAGAACTTAAACTTTACATGAATCCCACTATAAACCTGATAGAACCTTAACTTTACATTAACCCCACTAAAAACCTGATAGAACTTAAACTTTACATGAACCCCACTAAAAACCTGATAGAACCTAAACTTTACATGAACCCCACTAAAAACCTGATAGATCCTAAACTTTACATAATCCCCACTAAAAACCTGATAGAACTTAAACTTTACATGACCCTAACTAAAAACCTGATAGATCCTAAACTTTACATAATCCCCACTAAAAACCTGATAGATCCTAAACTTTACATGCAACACGAACCCCACTAAAAACCTGATAGAACTTAAACTTTACATGAACCCCACTAAAAACCTGATAGAACCTAAACTTCACATGAACCCCACTCAAAATCTAATAGAAACTAAACTTTACATGAACCCCACTAAAAACCTGATAGAACCTAAATCTTACATGAATCCCACTAAAAACCTGATAGAACCTAATCTTTACATCAACCCCACTAAAAACCTGATAAAACCTAAACTTTACATGAGCTCCACTAAAAACTTGATAGAACTTAAACTTTTAATGAACCCCACTAAAAACCTGATAGATCCTAAACTTTACATAATCCCCACTAAAAACCTGATAGAACTTAAACTTTACATGAACCCCACTAAAAACCTGATAGATCCTAAACTTTACATAATCCCCACTAAAAACCTGATAGATCCTAAACTTTACATGCAACACGAACCCCACTAAAAACCTGATAGAACTTAAACTTTACATGAACCCCACTAAAAACCTGATAGAACCTAAACTTCACATGAACCCCACTCAAAATCTTATAGAAACTAAACTTTACATGAACCCCACTAAAAACCTGATAGAACCTAAATCTTACATGAATCCCACTAAAAACCTGATAGAACCTAAATTTACATCAACCCCACTAAAAACCTGATAGAACTTAAACTTTACAGGAACCCCACTAAAAACCTGATAGAACTTAAACTTTACATGAACCCCACTAAAAACCTGATAGAATTTAAACTCTACATAAACCCCACTAAAAACCTGATAGATCCTAAACTTTACATAATCACAACTAAAAACCTGATGGAACTTAAACTTTACATGAACCCCACTAAAAACCTGATAGATCCTAAACTTTACATAATCCCCACTAAAAACCTGATAGAACTTAAACTTTACATGAACCCCACTAAAAACCTGATAGAACCTAAACTTTACATGAACCCCACTAAAAACCTGATAGATCCTAAACTTTACATAATCCCCACTAAAAACCTGATAGAACTTAAACTTTACATGAACCCCACTAAAAACCTGATAGATCCTAAACTTTACATAATCCCCACTAAAAACCTGATAGATCCTAAACTTTACATGCAACACGAACCCCACTAAAAACCTGATAGAACTTAAACTTTACATGAATCCCACTAAAAACCTGATAGAACCTAAACTTCACATGAACCCCACTAAAAATCTAATAGAAACTAAACTTTACATGAACCCCACTAAAAACCTGATAGAACTTAAACTTTACATGAACCCCACTAAAAACCTGATAGAACTTAAACTTTACATGAACCCCACTAAAAACCTGATAGAACTTAAACTTTACATGAACCCCACTAAAAACATGATAGAACCTAAACTTTACATGAACCCCACTAAAAACCTGATAGATCCTAAACTTTACATGCAACACGAACCCCACTAAAAACCTGATAGAACTTAAACTTTACATGAACCCCAGTAAAAACCTGATAGAACCTAAACGTCACATGAACGCCACTAAAAATCTAATAGAAACTAAACTTTACATGAACCCCACTAAAAACCTGATAGAACTTAAATTTTATATGAACCCCACTAAAAACCTGATAGAACCTAAATTTACATGAACCCCACTAAAACATGAGAGAACCTAAACTTTACATGAACCCCACTAAAAACCTGATAGAACTTAAACTTTACATGAACACCACTAAAAACCTGATAGATCCTAAACTTTACATAATCCCCACTAAAAACCTGATAGATCCTAAACTTTACATGAACCCCAATAAAAGTCTGCTAGAACTTAAACTTTACATGAACCCCACTAAAAACCTGATAGAATTTAAACTCTACATGAACCCCACTAAAAACCTGATAGAACCTAAACTTTACATGAACCCCACTAGAAACCTGATAGATCCTAAACTTTACATAATCACAACTAAAAACCTGATGGAACTTAAACTTTACATGAACCCCACTAAAAACCTGATAGATCCTAAACTTTACATAATCCCCACTAAAAACCTGATAGAACTTAAACTTTACAGGAACCCCACTAAAAAACCTGATAGAACCTAAACTTTACATGAACCCCACTAAAAACCTGATAGAACCTAAACCTTACATGAATCCCACTAAAAACCTGATAGAACCTAAACTTTACGTCAACCCCACTAAAAACCTGATAGAACCTAAACTTTACATGAACCCCACTAAAAACCTGATAGATCCTAAACTTTACATAATCACAACTAAAAACCTGATGGAACTTAAACTTTACATGAACCCCACTAAAAACCTGATAGATCCTAAACTTTACATAATCCCCACTAAAAACCTGATAGAACTTAAACTTTACAGGAACCCCACTAAAAAACCTGATAGAACTTAAACTTTACATGAACCCCACTAAAAACCTGATAGAACCTTAACTTTACATTAACCCCACTAAAAACCTGATAGAACTTAAACTTTACATGAACCCCACTAAAAACCTGATAGAACCTAAACTTTACATGAACCCCACTAAAAACCTGATAGATCCTAAACTTTACATAATCCCCACTAAAAACCTGATAGAACTTAAACTTTACATGAACCCCACTAAAAACCTGATAGATCCTAAACTTTACATAATCCCCACTAAAAACCTGATAGATCCTAAACTTTACATGCAACACGAACCCCACTAAAAACCTGATAGAACTTAAACTTTACATGAACCCCACTAAAAACCTGATAGAACCTAAACTTCACATGAACCCCACTCAAAATCTTATAGAAACTAAACTTTACATGAACCCCACTAAAAACCTGATAGAACCTAAATCTTACATGAATCCCACTAAAAACCTGATAGAACCTAAATTTACATCAACCCCACTAAAAACCTGATAGAACTTAAACTTTACAGGAACCCCACTAAAAACCTGATAGAACTTAAACTTTACATGAACCCCACTAAAAACCTGATAGAACCTAAACTTCACATGAACCCCACTAAAAATCTAATAGAAACTAAACTTTACATGAACCCCACTAAAAACCTGATAGAACTTAAATTTTATATGAACCCCACTAAAAACCTGATAGAACCTAAACTTTACATGAACCTCACTAAAAACCTGATAGAACCTAAACTTTACATGAACCTCACTAAAAACCTGATAGAACCTAAACTTTACATGAACCCCACTAAAAACCTAATAGAACTTAAACTTTACATGAATCCCACTAAAAACCTGATAGAACCTAAACTTTACATGAACCTAACTAAAAACCTGATAGAACCTAAACTTTACATGAACCCCACTCAAAATCTTATAGAAACTAAACTTTACATGAACCCCACTAAAAACCTGATAGAACCTAAATCTTACATGAATCCCACTAAAAACCTGATAGAACCTAAATTTACATCAACCCCACTAAAAACCTGATAGAACTTAAACTTTACAGGAACCCCACTAAAAACCTGATAGAACTTAAACTTTACATGAACCCCACTAAAAACCTGATAGAATTTAAACTCTACATAAACCCCACTAAAAACCTGATAGATCCTAAACTTTACATAATCACAACTAAAAACCTGATAGAACCTAAACTTTACATGAACCCCACTAAAAACCTGATAGATCCTAAACTTTACATAATCCCCACTAAAAACCTGATAGAACTTAAACTTTACATGAACCCCACTAAAAACCTGATAGATCCTAAACTTTACATAATCCCCACTAAAAACCTGATAGATCCTAAACTTTACATGCAACACGAACCCCACTAAAAACCTGATAGAACTTAAACTTTACATGAATCCCACTAAAAACCTGATAGATCCTAAACTTCACATGAACCCCACTAAAAATCTAATAGAAACTAAACTTTACATGAACCCCACTAAAAACCTGATAGAACTTAAACTTTACATGAACCCCACTAAAAACCTGATAGAACTTAAACTTTACATGAACCCCACTAAAAACCTGATAGAACTTAAACTTTACATGAACCCCACTAAAAACATGATAGAACCTAAACTTTACATGAACCCCACTAAAAACCTGATAGATCCTAAACTTTACATGCAACACGAACCCCACTAAAAACCTGATAGAACTTAAACTTTACATGAACCCCAGTAAAAACCTGATAGAACCTAAACTTTACATGAACCCCAATAAAAGTCTGCTAGAACTTAAACTTTACATGAACCCCACTAAAAACCTGATAGAATTTAAACTCTACATGAACCCCACTAAAAACCTGATAGAACCTAAACTTTACATGAACCCCACTAGAAACCTGATAGATCCTAAACTTTACATAATCACAACTAAAAACCTGATGGAACTTAAACTTTACATGAACCCCACTAAAAACCTGATAGATCCTAAACTTTACATAATCCCCACTAAAAACCTGATAGAACTTAAACTTTACAGGAACCCCACTAAAAAACCTGATAGAACCTAAACTTTACATGAACCCCACTAAAAACCTGATAGAACCTAAACCTTACATGAATCCCACTAAAAACCTGATAGAACCTAAACTTTACGTCAACCCCACTAAAAACCTGATAGAACCTAAACTTTACATGAACCCCACTAAAAACCTGATAGATCCTAAACTTTACATAATCACAACTAAAAACCTGATGGAACTTAAACTTTACATGAACCCCACTAAAAACCTGATAGATCCTAAACTTTACATAATCCCCACTAAAAACCTGATAGAACTTAAACTTTACAGGAACCCCACTAAAAAACCTGATAGAACCTAAACTTTACATGAACCCCACTAAAAACCTGATAGAACCTAAACTTTACATGAGCTCCACTAAAAACTTGATAGAACTTAAACTTTTAATGAACCCCACTAAAAACCTGATAGAACTTAAACTTTACAGGAACCCCACTAAAAACCTGATAGAACTTAAACTTTACATGAACCCCACTAAAAACCTGATAGAACCTTAACTTTACATTAACCCCACTAAAAACCTGATAGAACTTAAACTTTACATGAACCCCACTAAAAACCTGATAGAACTTAAACTTTACATGAACCCCACTAAAAACCTGATAGAACCTAAACTTCACATGAACCCCACTAAAAATCTAATAGAAACTAAACTTTACATGAACCCCACTAAAAACCTGATAGAACTTAAATTTTATATGAACCCCACTAAAAACCTGATAGAACCTAAACTTTACATGAACCTCACTAAAAACCTGATAGAACCTAAACTTTACATGAACCTCACTAAAAACCTGATAGAACCTAAACTTTACATGAACCCCACTAAAAACCTAATAGAACTTAAACTTTACATGAATCCCACTAAAAACCTGATAGAACCTAAACTTTACATGAACCTAACTAAAAACCTGATAGAACCTAAACTTTACATGAACCCCACTCAAAATCTTATAGAAACTAAACTTTACATGAACCCCACTAAAAACCTGATAGAACCTAAATCTTACATGAATCCCACTAAAAACCTGATAGAACCTAAATTTACATCAACCCCACTAAAAACCTGATAGAACTTAAACTTTACAGGAACCCCACTAAAAACCTGATAGAACTTAAACTTTACATGAACCCCACTAAAAACCTGATAGAATTTAAACTCTACATAAACCCCACTAAAAACCTGATAGATCCTAAACTTTACATAATCACAACTAAAAACCTGATAGAACCTAAACTTTACATGAACCCCACTAAAAACCTGATAGATCCTAAACTTTACATAATCCCCACTAAAAACCTGATAGATCCTAAACTTTACATGCAACACGAACCCCACTAAAAACCTGATAGAACTTAAACTTTACATGAATCCCACTAAAAACCTGATAGATCCTAAACTTCACATGAACCCCACTAAAAATCTAATAGAAACTAAACTTTACATGAACCCCACTAAAAACCTGATAGAACTTAAACTTTACATGAACCCCACTAAAAACCTGATAGAACTTAAACTTTACATGAACCCCACTAAAAACCTGATAGAACTTAAACTTTACATGAACCCCACTAAAAACATGATAGAACCTAAACTTTACATGAACCCCACTAAAAACCTGATAGATCCTAAACTTTACATGCAACACGAACCCCACTAAAAACCTGATAGAACTTAAACTTTACATGAACCCCACTAAAAACCTGATAGAACCTTAACTTTACATTAACCCCACTAAAAACCTGATAGAACTTAAACTTTACATGAACCCCACTAAAAACCTGATAGAACCTAAACTTTACATGAACCCCACTAAAAACCTGATAGATCCTAAACTTTACATAATCCCCACTAAAAACCTGATAGAACTTAAACTTTACATGAACCCCACTAAAAACCTGATAGATCCTAAACTTTACATAATCCCCACTAAAAACCTGATAGATCCTAAACTTTACATGCAACACGAACCCCACTAAAAACCTGATAGAACTTAAACTTTACATGAACCCCACTAAAAACCTGATAGAACCTAAACTTCACATGAACCCCACTCAAAATCTTATAGAAACTAAACTTTACATGAACCCCACTAAAAACCTGATAGAACCTAAACTTTACATGAGCTCCACTAAAAACTTGATAGAACTTAAACTTTTAATGAACCCCACTAAAAACCTGATAGAACTTAAACTTTACAGGAACCCCACTAAAAACCTGATAGAACTTAAACTTTACATGAACCCCACTAAAAACCTGATAGAACCTTAACTTTACATTAACCCCACTAAAAACCTGATAGAACTTAAACTTTACATGAACCCCACTAAAAACCTGATAGAACCTAAACTTTACATGAACCCCACTAAAAACCTGATAGATCCTAAACTTTACATAATCCCCACTAAAAACCTGATAGAACTTAAACTTTACATGAACCCCACTAAAAACCTGATAGATCCTAAACTTTACATAATCCCCACTAAAAACCTGATAGATCCTAAACTTTACATGCAACACGAACCCCACTAAAAACCTGATAGAACTTAAACTTTACATGAACCCCACTAAAAACCTGATAGAACCTAAACTTCACATGAACCCCACTCAAAATCTTATAGAAACTAAACTTTACATGAACCCCACTAAAAACCTGATAGAACCTAAATCTTACATGAATCCCACTAAAAACCTGATAGAACCTAAATTTACATCAACCCCACTAAAAACCTGATAGAACTTAAACTTTACAGGAACCCCACTAAAAACCTGATAGAACTTAAACTTTACATGAACCCCACTAAAAACCTGATAGAACCTAAACTTCACATGAACCCCACTAAAAATCTAATAGAAACTAAACTTTACATGAACCCCACTAAAAACCTGATAGAACTTAAATTTTATATGAACCCCACTAAAAACCTGATAGAACCTAAACTTTACATGAACCTCACTAAAAACCTGATAGAACCTAAACTTTACATGAACCTCACTAAAAACCTGATAGAACCTAAACTTTACATGAACCCCACTAAAAACCTAATAGAACTTAAACTTTACATGAATCCCACTAAAAACCTGATAGAACCTAAACTTTACATGAACCTAACTAAAAACCTGATAGAACCTAAACTTTACATGAACCCCACTCAAAATCTTATAGAAACTAAACTTTACATGAACCCCACTAAAAACCTGATAGAACCTAAATCTTACATGAATCCCACTAAAAACCTGATAGAACCTAAATTTACATCAACCCCACTAAAAACCTGATAGAACTTAAACTTTACAGGAACCCCACTAAAAACCTGATAGAACTTAAACTTTACATGAACCCCACTAAAAACCTGATAGAATTTAAACTCTACATAAACCCCACTAAAAACCTGATAGATCCTAAACTTTACATAATCACAACTAAAAACCTGATAGAACCTAAACTTTACATGAACCCCACTAAAAACCTGATAGATCCTAAACTTTACATAATCCCCACTAAAAACCTGATAGAACTTAAACTTTACATGAACCCCACTAAAAACCTGATAGATCCTAAACTTTACATAATCCCCACTAAAAACCTGATAGATCCTAAACTTTACATGCAACACGAACCCCACTAAAAACCTGATAGAACTTAAACTTTACATGAATCCCACTAAAAACCTGATAGATCCTAAACTTCACATGAACCCCACTAAAAATCTAATAGAAACTAAACTTTACATGAACCCCACTAAAAACCTGATAGAACTTAAACTTTACATGAACCCCACTAAAAACCTGATAGAACTTAAACTTTACATGAACCCCACTAAAAACCTGATAGAACTTAAACTTTACATGAACCCCACTAAAAACATGATAGAACCTAAACTTTACATGAACCCCACTAAAAACCTGATAGATCCTAAACTTTACATGCAACACGAACCCCACTAAAAACCTGATAGAACTTAAACTTTACATGAACCCCAGTAAAAACCTGATAGAACCTAAACGTCACATGAACGCCACTAAAAATCTAATAGAAACTAAACTTTACATGAACCCCACTAAAAACCTGATAGAACTTAAATTTTATATGAACCCCACTAAAAACCTGATAGAACCTAAATTTACATGAACCCCACTAAAACATGAGAGAACCTAAACTTTACATGAACCCCACTAAAAACCTGATAGAACTTAAACTTTACATGAACCCCACTAAAAACCTGATAGATCCTAAACTTTACATAATCCCCACTAAAAACCTGATAGATCCTAAACTTTACATGAACCCCAATAAAAGTCTGCTAGAACTTAAACTTTACATGAACCCCACTAAAAACCTGATAGAATTTAAACTCTACATGAACCCCACTAAAAACCTGATAGAACCTAAACTTTACATGAACCCCACTAGAAACCTGATAGATCCTAAACTTTACATAATCACAACTAAAAACCTGATGGAACTTAAACTTTACATGAACCCCACTAAAAACCTGATAGATCCTAAACTTTACATAATCCCCACTAAAAACCTGATAGAACTTAAACTTTACAGGAACCCCACTAAAAAACCTGATAGAACCTAAACTTTACATGAACCCCACTAAAAACCTGATAGAACCTAAACCTTACATGAATCCCACTAAAAACCTGATAGAACCTAAACTTTACGTCAACCCCACTAAAAACCTGATAGAACCTAAACTTTACATGAACCCCACTAAAAACCTGATAGATCCTAAACTTTACATAATCACAACTAAAAACCTGATGGAACTTAAACTTTACATGAACCCCACTAAAAACCTGATAGATCCTAAACTTTACATAATCCCCACTAAAAACCTGATAGAACTTAAACTTTACAGGAACCCCACTAAAAAACCTGATAGAACCTAAACTTTACATGAACCCCACTAAAAACCTGATAGAACCTAAACTTTACATGAGCTCCACTAAAAACTTGATAGAACTTAAACTTTTAATGAACCCCACTAAAAACCTGATAGAACTTAAACTTTACAGGAACCCCACTAAAAACCTGATAGAACTTAAACTTTACATGAACCCCACTAAAAACCTGATAGAACCTTAACTTTACATTAACCCCACTAAAAACCTGATAGAACTTAAACTTTACATGAACCCCACTAAAAACCTGATAGAACTTAAACTTTACATGAACCCCACTAAAAACCTGATAGAACTTAAATTTTATATGAACCCCACTAAAAACCTGATAGAACCTAAACTTTACATGAACCTCACTAAAAACCTGATAGAACCTAAACTTTACATGAACCTCACTAAAAACCTGATAGAACCTAAACTTTACATGAACCCCACTAAAAACCTAATAGAACTTAAACTTTACATGAATCCCACTAAAAACCTGATAGAACCTAAACTTTACATGAACCTAACTAAAAACCTGATAGAACCTAAACTTTACATGAACCCCACTCAAAATCTTATAGAAACTAAACTTTACATGAACCCCACTAAAAACCTGATAGAACCTAAATCTTACATGAATCCCACTAAAAACCTGATAGAACCTAAATTTACATCAACCCCACTAAAAACCTGATAGAACTTAAACTTTACAGGAACCCCACTAAAAACCTGATAGAACTTAAACTTTACATGAACCCCACTAAAAACCTGATAGAATTTAAACTCTACATAAACCCCACTAAAAACCTGATAGATCCTAAACTTTACATAATCACAACTAAAAACCTGATAGAACCTAAACTTTACATGAACCCCACTAAAAACCTGATAGATCCTAAACTTTACATAATCCCCACTAAAAACCTGATAGATCCTAAACTTTACATGCAACACGAACCCCACTAAAAACCTGATAGAACTTAAACTTTACATGAATCCCACTAAAAACCTGATAGATCCTAAACTTCACATGAACCCCACTAAAAATCTAATAGAAACTAAACTTTACATGAACCCCACTAAAAACCTGATAGAACTTAAACTTTACATGAACCCCACTAAAAACCTGATAGAACTTAAACTTTACATGAACCCCACTAAAAACCTGATAGAACTTAAACTTTACATGAACCCCACTAAAAACATGATAGAACCTAAACTTTACATGAACCCCACTAAAAACCTGATAGATCCTAAACTTTACATGCAACACGAACCCCACTAAAAACCTGATAGAACTTAAACTTTACATGAACCCCACTAAAAACCTGATAGAACCTTAACTTTACATTAACCCCACTAAAAACCTGATAGAACTTAAACTTTACATGAACCCCACTAAAAACCTGATAGAACCTAAACTTTACATGAACCCCACTAAAAACCTGATAGATCCTAAACTTTACATAATCCCCACTAAAAACCTGATAGAACTTAAACTTTACATGAACCCCACTAAAAACCTGATAGATCCTAAACTTTACATAATCCCCACTAAAAACCTGATAGATCCTAAACTTTACATGCAACACGAACCCCACTAAAAACCTGATAGAACTTAAACTTTACATGAACCCCACTAAAAACCTGATAGAACCTAAACTTCACATGAACCCCACTCAAAATCTTATAGAAACTAAACTTTACATGAACCCCACTAAAAACCTGATAGAACCTAAATCTTACATGAATCCCACTAAAAACCTGATAGAACCTAAATTTACATCAACCCCACTAAAAACCTGATAGAACTTAAACTTTACAGGAACCCCACTAAAAACCTGATAGAACTTAAACTTTACATGAACCCCACTAAAAACCTGATAGAACCTAAACTTCACATGAACCCCACTAAAAATCTAATAGAAACTAAACTTTACATGAACCCCACTAAAAACCTGATAGAACTTAAATTTTATATGAACCCCACTAAAAACCTGATAGAACCTAAACTTTACATGAACCTCACTAAAAACCTGATAGAACCTAAACTTTACATGAACCTCACTAAAAACCTGATGGAACTTAAACTTTACATGAACCCCACTAAAAACCTGATAGATCCTAAACTTTACATAATCCCCACTAAAAACCTGATAGAACTTAAACTTTACATGAACCCCACTAAAAACCTGATAGAACCTAAACTTTACATGAACCCCACTAAAAACCTGATAGATCCTAAACTTTACATAATCCCCACTAAAAACCTGATAGAACTTAAACTTTACATGAACCCCACTAAAAACCTGATAGATCCTAAACTTTACATAATCCCCACTAAAAACCTGATAGATCCTAAACTTTACATGCAACACGAACCCCACTAAAAACCTGATAGAACTTAAACTTTACATGAATCCCACTAAAAACCTGATAGAACCTAAACTTCACATGAACCCCACTAAAAATCTAATAGAAACTAAACTTTACATGAACCCCACTAAAAACCTGATAGAACTTAAACTTTACATGAACCCCACTAAAAACCTGATAGAACTTAAACTTTACATGAACCCCACTAAAAACCTGATAGAACTTAAACTTTACATGAACCCCACTAAAAACATGATAGAACCTAAACTTTACATGAACCCCACTAAAAACCTGATAGATCCTAAACTTTACATGCAACACGAACCCCACTAAAAACCTGATAGAACTTAAACTTTACATGAACCCCAGTAAAAACCTGATAGAACCTAAACGTCACATGAACGCCACTAAAAATCTAATAGAAACTAAACTTTACATGAACCCCACTAAAAACCTGATAGAACTTAAATTTTATATGAACCCCACTAAAAACCTGATAGAACCTAAATTTACATGAACCCCACTAAAACATGAGAGAACCTAAACTTTACATGAACCCCACTAAAAACCTGATAGAACTTAAACTTTACATGAACCCCACTAAAAACCTGATAGATCCTAAACTTTACATAATCCCCACTAAAAACCTGATAGATCCTAAACTTTACATGAACCCCAATAAAAGTCTGCTAGAACTTAAACTTTACATGAACCCCACTAAAAACCTGATAGAATTTAAACTCTACATGAACCCCACTAAAAACCTGATAGAACCTAAACTTTACATGAACCCCACTAGAAACCTGATAGATCCTAAACTTTACATAATCACAACTAAAAACCTGATGGAACTTAAACTTTACATGAACCCCACTAAAAACCTGATAGATCCTAAACTTTACATAATCCCCACTAAAAACCTGATAGAACTTAAACTTTACAGGAACCCCACTAAAAAACCTGATAGAACCTAAACTTTACATGAACCCCACTAAAAACCTGATAGAACCTAAACCTTACATGAATCCCACTAAAAACCTGATAGAACCTAAACTTTACGTCAACCCCACTAAAAACCTGATAGAACCTAAACTTTACATGAACCCCACTAAAAACCTGATAGATCCTAAACTTTACATAATCACAACTAAAAACCTGATGGAACTTAAACTTTACATGAACCCCACTAAAAACCTGATAGATCCTAAACTTTACATAATCCCCACTAAAAACCTGATAGAACTTAAACTTTACAGGAACCCCACTAAAAAACCTGATAGAACCTAAACTTTACATGAACCCCACTAAAAACCTGATAGAACCTAAACTTTACATGAGCTCCACTAAAAACTTGATAGAACTTAAACTTTTAATGAACCCCACTAAAAACCTGATAGAACTTAAACTTTACAGGAACCCCACTAAAAACCTGATAGAACTTAAACTTTACATGAACCCCACTAAAAACCTGATAGAACCTTAACTTTACATTAACCCCACTAAAAACCTGATAGAACTTAAACTTTACATGAACCCCACTAAAAACCTGATAGAACCTAAACTTTACATGAACCCCACTAAAAACCTGATAGATCCTAAACTTTACATAATCCCCACTAAAAACCTGATAGAACTTAAACTTTACATGAACCCCACTAAAAACCTGATAGATCCTAAACTTTACATAATCCCCACTAAAAACCTGATAGATCCTAAACTTTACATGCAACACAAACCCCACTAAAAACCTGATAGAACTTAAACTTTACATGAACCCCACTAAAAACCTGATAGAACCTAAACTTCACATGAACCCCACTCAAAATCTTATAGAAACTAAACTTTACATGAACCCCACTAAAAACCTGATAGAACCTAAATCTTACATGAATCCCACTAAAAACCTGATAGAACCTAAATTTACATCAACCCCACTAAAAACCTGATAGAACTTAAACTTTACAGGAACCCCACTAAAAACCTGATAGAACTTAAACTTTACATGAACCCCACTAAAAACCTGATAGAACCTAAACTTCACATGAACCCCACTAAAAATCTAATAGAAACTAAACTTTACATGAACCCCACTAAAAACCTGATAGAACCTAAACTTTACAAGAACCTCACTAAAAACCTGATAGAACCTAAACTTTACATGAACCTCACTAAAAACCTGATAGAACCTAAACTTTACATGAACCCCACTAAAAACCTAATAGAACTTAAACTTTACATGAATCCCACTAAAAACCTGATAGAACCTAAACTTTACATGAACCTAACTAAAAACCTGATAGAACCTAAACTTTACATGAACCCCACTAAAAACCTGTTAAATCCTAAACTTTACATGCAACACGAACCCCACTAAAAACCTGATAGAACCTAAACTTTACATGAACCCCACTAAAAACCTGATAGAACCTAAACTTCACATGAACCCCACTAAAAATCTTATAGAAACTAAACTTTACATGAACCCCACTAAAAACCTGATAGAACTTAAATTTTATATGAAACCCACTAAAAACCTGATAAAACTTAAACTTTACATGAACCACTCTAAAAACCTGATAGAACCTAAACTTCACATGAACCCCACTAAAAATCTAATAGAAACTAAACTTTACATGAACCCCACTAAAAACCTGATAGAACTTAAACTTTACATGAACCCCACTAAAAACCTGATAGAACTTAAACTGTACATGAACCCCACTAAAAACCTGATAGAACTTAAACTTTACATGAACCCCACTAAAAACATGATAGAACCTAAACTTTACATGAACCCCACTAAAAACCTGATAGATCCTAAACTTTACATGCAACACGAACCCCACTAAAAACCTGATAGAACTTAAACTTTACATGAACCCCAGTAAAAACCTGATAGAACTTAAACGTCACATGAACGCCACTAAAAATCTAATAGAAACTAAACTTTACATGAACCCCACTAAAAACCTGATAGAACTTAAACTTTACATGAACCCCACTAAAAACCTGATAGAACTTAAACTTTACATGAACCCCACTAAAAACCTGATAGAACTTAAACTTTACATGAACCCCACTAAAAACATGATAGATCCTAAACTTTACATGCAACACGAACCCCACTAAAAACCTGATAGAACTTAAACTTTACATGAACCCCAGTAAAAACCTGATAGAACCTAAACGTCACATGAACGCCACTAAAAATCTAATAGAAACTAAACTTTACATGAACCCCACTAAAAACCTGATAGAACTTAAATTTTATATGAACCCCACTAAAAACCTGATAGAACCTAAATTTACATGAACCCCACTAAAACATGAGAGAACCTAAACTTTACATGAACCCCACTAAAAACCTGATAGAACTTAAACTTTACATGAACCCCACTAAAAACCTGATAGATCCTAAACTTTACATAATCCCCACTAAAAACCTGATAGATCCTAAACTTTACATGAACCCCAATAAAAGTCTGCTAGAACTTAAACTTTACATGAACCCCACTAAAAACCTGATAGAATTTAAACTCTACATGAACCCCACTAAAAACCTGATAGAACCTAAACTTTACATGAACCCCACTAGAAACCTGATAGATCCTAAACTTTACATAATCACAACTAAAAACCTGATGGAACTTAAACTTTACATGAACCCCACTAAAAACCTGATAGATCCTAAACTTTACATAATCCCCACTAAAAACCTGATAGAACTTAAACTTTACAGGAACCCCACTAAAAAACCTGATAGAACCTAAACTTTACATGAACCCCACTAAAAACCTGATAGAACCTAAACCTTACATGAATCCCACTAAAAACCTGATAGAACCTAAACTTTACGTCAACCCCACTAAAAACCTGATAGAACCTAAACTTTACATGAACCCCACTAAAAACCTGATAGATCCTAAACTTTACATAATCACAACTAAAAACCTGATGGAACTTAAACTTTACATGAACCCCACTAAAAACCTGATAGATCCTAAACTTTACATAATCCCCACTAAAAACCTGATAGAACTTAAACTTTACAGGAACCCCACTAAAAAACCTGATAGAACCTAAACTTTACATGAACCCCACTAAAAACCTGATAGAACCTAAACTTTACATGAGCTCCACTAAAAACTTGATAGAACTTAAACTTTTAATGAACCCCACTAAAAACCTGATAGAACTTAAACTTTACAGGAACCCCACTAAAAACCTGATAGAACTTAAACTTTACATGAACCCCACTAAAAACCTGATAGAACCTTAACTTTACATTAACCCCACTAAAAACCTGATAGAACTTAAACTTTACATGAACCCCACTAAAAACCTGATAGAACCTAAACTTTACATGAACCCCACTAAAAACCTGATAGATCCTAAACTTTACATAATCCCCACTAAAAACCTGATAGAACTTAAACTTTACATGAACCCCACTAAAAACCTGATAGATCCTAAACTTTACATAATCCCCACTAAAAACCTGATAGATCCTAAACTTTACATGCAACACAAACCCCACTAAAAACCTGATAGAACTTAAACTTTACATGAACCCCACTAAAAACCTGATAGAACCTAAACTTCACATGAACCCCACTCAAAATCTTATAGAAACTAAACTTTACATGAACCCCACTAAAAACCTGATAGAACCTAAATCTTACATGAATCCCACTAAAAACCTGATAGAACCTAAATTTACATCAACCCCACTAAAAACCTGATAGAACTTAAACTTTACAGGAACCCCACTAAAAACCTGATAGAACTTAAACTTTACATGAACCCCACTAAAAACCTGATAGAACCTAAACTTCACATGAACCCCACTAAAAATCTAATAGAAACTAAACTTTACATGAACCCCACTAAAAACCTGATAGAACCTAAACTTTACAAGAACCTCACTAAAAACCTGATAGAACCTAAACTTTACATGAACCTCACTAAAAACCTGATAGAACCTAAACTTTACATGAACCCCACTAAAAACCTAATAGAACTTAAACTTTACATGAATCCCACTAAAAACCTGATAGAACCTAAACTTTACATGAACCTAACTAAAAACCTGATAGAACCTAAACTTTACATGAACCCCACTAAAAACCTGTTAAATCCTAAACTTTACATGCAACACGAACCCCACTAAAAACCTGATAGAACCTAAACTTTACATGAACCCCACTAAAAACCTGATAGAACCTAAACTTCACATGAACCCCACTAAAAATCTTATAGAAACTAAACTTTACATGAACCCCACTAAAAACCTGATAGAACTTAAATTTTATATGAAACCCACTAAAAACCTGATAAAACTTAAACTTTACATGAACCACTCTAAAAACCTGATAGAACCTAAACTTCACATGAACCCCACTAAAAATCTAATAGAAACTAAACTTTACATGAACCCCACTAAAAACCTGATAGAACTTAAACTTTACATGAACCCCACTAAAAACCTGATAGAACTTAAACTGTACATGAACCCCACTAAAAACCTGATAGAACTTAAACTTTACATGAACCCCACTAAAAACATGATAGAACCTAAACTTTACATGAACCCCACTAAAAACCTGATAGATCCTAAACTTTACATGCAACACGAACCCCACTAAAAACCTGATAGAACTTAAACTTTACATGAACCCCAGTAAAAACCTGATAGAACTTAAACGTCACATGAACGCCACTAAAAATCTAATAGAAACTAAACTTTACATGAACCCCACTAAAAACCTGATAGAACTTAAACTTTACATGAACCCCACTAAAAACCAGATAGAACTTAAACTTTACATGAACCCCACTAAAAACCTGATAGAACTTAAACTTTACATGAACCCCACTAAAAACATGATAGAACCTAAACTTTACATGAACCCCACTAAAAACCTGATAGATCCTAAGCTTTACATGCAACACGAACCCCACTAAAAACCTGATAGAACTTAAACTTTACATGAACCCCAGTAAAAACCTGATAGAACTTAAACTTTACATGAACCCCCCTAAAAACCTGATAGAACTTAAACTTTACATGAACCCCACTAAAAACCTGATAGATCCTAAACTTTACATAATCCCCACTAAAAACCTGATAGAACTTAAACTTTACATGAACCCCACTAAAAACCTGATAGAACCTAAACTTTACATGAACCCCACTAAAAACCTGATAGATCCTAAACTTTACATAATCCCCACTAAAAACCTGATAGAACTTAAACTTTAAATGAACCCCACTAAAAACCTGATAGATCCTAAACTTTACATAATCCCCACTAAAAACCTGATAGATCCTAAACTTTACATGCAACACGAACCCCACTAAAAACCTGATAGAACTTAAACTTTACATGAATCCCACTAAAAACCTGATAGAACCTAAACTTCACATGAACCCCACTCAAAATCTTATAGAAACTAAACTTTACATGAACCCCACTAAAAACCTGATAGAACCTAAATCTTACATGAATCCCACTAAAAACCTGATAGAACCTAAATTTACATCAACCCCACTAAAAACCTGATAGAATTTAAACTCTACATAAACCCCACTAAAAACCTGATAGAACCTAAACTTTACATGAACCCCACTAAAAACCTGATAGATCCTAAACTTTACATAATCACAACTAAAAACCTGATGGAACTTACACTTTACATGAACCCCACTAAAAACCTGATAGATCCTAAACTTTACATAATCCCCACTAAAAACCTGATAGAACTTAAACTTTACAGGAACCCCACTAAAAAACCTGATAGAACCTAAACTTTACATGAACCCCACTAAAAACCTGATAGAACCTAAACTTTACATGAGCTCCACTAAAAACTTGATAGAACTTAAACTTTTAATGAACCCCACTAAAAACCTGATAGAACTTAAACTTTACAGGAACCCCACTAAAAACCTGATAGAACTTAAACTTTACATGAACCCCACTAAAAACCTGATAGAACCTTAACTTTACATTAACCCCACTAAAAACCTGATAGAACTTAAACTTTACATGAACCCCACTAAAAACCTGATAGAACCTAAACTTTACAT
The DNA here is from genome assembly GCA_963680875.1 of Bathymodiolus brooksi. Taxonomy (NCBI): domain Eukaryota; kingdom Metazoa; phylum Mollusca; class Bivalvia; order Mytilida; family Modiolidae; genus Bathymodiolus; species Bathymodiolus brooksi. The sequence goes on from OY804580.1 coordinate 2,076,866, forward strand.
GAACCCCACTAAAAACCTGATAGATCCTAAACTTTACATAATCCCCACTAAAAACCTGATAGAACTTAAACTTTACATGAACCCCACTAAAAACCTGATAGATCCTAAACTTTCCATAATCCCCACTAAAAACCTGATAGAACTTAAACTTTACGTGAACCCCACTAAAAACCTGATAGATCCTAAACCTTACATAATCCCCACTAAAAACCTGTTAGATCCTAAACTTTACATGCAACACGAACCCCCCTAAAAACCTGATAGAACTTAAACTTTACATGAACCCCACTAAAAACCTGATAGAACTTAAATTTTATATGAACCCCACTAAAAACCTGATAGAACCTAAACTTTACATGAACCTCACTAAAAACCTGATAGAACCTAAACTTTACATGAACCCCACTAAAAACCTGATAGAACTTAAATTTTATATGAACCCCACTAAAAACCTGATAGAACCTAAACTTTACATGAACCCCACTAAAAACATGATAGAACCTAAACTTTACATGAACCCCACTAAAAACCTGATAGATCTTAAACTTTACATGAACCCCACTAAAAACCTGATAGATCCTAAACTTTACATAATCCCCACTAAAAACCTGATAGAACTTAAACTTTACATGAACCCCCCTAAAAACCTGATAGAACTTAAACTTTACATGAACCCCACTAAAAACCTGATAGATCCTAAACTTTACATAATCCCCACTAAAAACCTGATAGAACTTAAACTTTACATGAACCCCACTAAAAACCTGATAGAACCTAAACTTTACATGAACCCCACTAAAAACCTGATAGATCCTAAACTTTACATAATCCCCACTAAAAACCTGATAGAACTTAAACTTTACATGAACCCCACTAAAAACCTGATAGATCCTAAACTTTACATAATCCCCACTAAAAACCTGATAGATCCTAAACTTTACATGCAACACGAACCCCACTAAAAACCTGATAGAACTTAAACTTTACATGAATCCCACTAAAAACCTGATAGAACCTAAACTTCACATGAACCCCACTCAAAATCTTATAGAAACTAAACTTTACATGAACCCCACTAAAAACCTGATAGAACCTAAATCTTACATGAATCCCACTAAAAACCTGATAGAACCTAAATTTACATCAACCCCACTAAAAACCTGATAGAACTTAAACTTTACAGGAACCCCACTAAAAACCTGATAGAACTTAAACTTTACATGAACCCCACTAAAAACCTGATAGAATTTAAACTCTACATAAACCCCACTAAAAACCTGATAGAACCTAAACTTTACATGAACCCCACTAAAAACCTGATAGATCCTAAACTTTACATAATCACAACTAAAAACCTGATGGAACTTAAACTTTACATGAACCCCACTAAAAACCTGATAGATCCTAAACTTTACATAATCCCCACTAAAAACCTGATAGAACTTAAACTTTACAGGAACCCCACTAAAAAACCTGATAGAACCTAAACTTTACATGAACCCCACTAAAAACCTGATAGAACCTAAACTTTACATGAGCTCCACTAAAAACTTGATAGAACTTAAACTTTTAATGAACCCCACTAAAAACCTGATAGAACTTAAACTTTACAGGAACCCCACTAAAAACCTGATAGAACTTAAACTTTACATGAACCCCACTAAAAACCTGATAGAACCTTAACTTTACATTAACCCCACTAAAAACCTGATAGAACTTAAACTTTACATGAACCCCACTAAAAACCTGATAGAACCTAAACTTTACATGAACCCCACTAAAAACCTGATAGATCCTAAACTTTACATAATCCCCACTAAAAACCTGATAGAACTTAAACTTTACATGAACCCCACTAAAAACCTGATAGATCCTAAACTTTACATAATCCCCACTAAAAACCTGATAGAACTTAAACTTTACGTGAACCCCACTAAAAACCAGATAGATCCTAAACCTTACATAATCCCCACTAAAAACCTGTTAGATCCTAAACTTTACATGCAACACGAACCCCCCTAAAAACCTGATAGAACTTAAACTTTACATGAACCCCACTAAAAACCTGATAGAACTTAAATTTTATATGAACCCCACTAAAAACCTGATAGAACCTAAACTTTACATGAACCTCACTAAAAACCTGATAGAACCTAAACTTTACATGAACCTCACTAAAAACCTGATAGAACCTAAACTTTACATGAACCCCACTAAAAACCTAATAGAACTTAAACTTTACATGAATCCCACTAAAAACCTGATAGAACCTAAACTTTACATGCACCTCACTAAAAACCTGATAGAACCTAAACTTTACATGAACCCCCCTAAAAACCTGTTAGATCCTAAACTTTACATGCAACACGAACCCCACTAAAAACCTGATAGAACCTAAACTTTACATGAACCCCACTAAAAACCTGATAGAACCTAAACTTCACATGAACCCCACTAAAAATCTAATAGAAACTAAACTTTACATGAATCCCACTAAAAACCTGATAGAACTTAAATTTTATATGAACCCCACTAAAAACCTGATAGAACCTAAACTTTACATGAACCTCACTAAAAACCTGATAGAACCTAAACTTTACATGAACCTCACTAAAAACCTGATAGAACCTAAACTTTACATGAACCCCACTAAAAACCTAATAGAACTTAAACTTTACATGAATCCCACTAAAAACCTGATAGAACCTAAACTTTACATGAACCTAACTAAAAACCTGATAGAACCTAAACTTTACATGAACCCCACTAAAAACCTGTTAGATCCTAAACTTTACATGCAACACGAACCCCACTAAAAACCTGATAGAACCTAAACTTTACATGAACCCCACTAAAAACCTGATAGAACCTAAACTTCACATGAACCCCACTAAAAATCTTATAGAAACTAAACTTTACATGAACCCCACTAAAAACCTGATAGAACCTAAACTTTACATGAACCCCACTAAAAACCTGATAGATCCTAAACTTTACATAATCCCCACTAAAAACCTGATAGAACTTAAACTTTACATGAACCCCACTAAAAACCTGATAGATCCTAAACTTTACATAATCCCCACTAAAAACCTGATAGATCCTAAACTTTACATGCAACACGAACCCCACTAAAAACCTGATAGAACTTAAACTTTACATGAATCCCACTAAAAACCTGATAGAACCTAAACTTCACATGAACCCCACTCAAAATCTTATAGAAACTAAACTTTACATGAACCCCACTAAAAACCTGATAGAACCTAAATCTTACATGAATCCCACTAAAAACCTGATAGAACCTAAATTTACATCAACCCCACTAAAAACCTGATAGAACTTAAACTTTACAGGAACCCCACTAAAAACCTGATAGAACTTAAACTTTACATGAACCCCACTAAAAACCTGATAGAATTTAAACTCTACATAAACCCCACTAAAAACCTGATAGAACCTAAACTTTACATGAACCCCACTAAAAACCTGATAGATCCTAAACTTTACATAATCACAACTAAAAACCTGATGGAACTTAAACTTTACATGAACCCCACTAAAAACCTGATAGATCCTAAACTTTACATAATCCCCACTAAAAACCTGATAGAACTTAAACTTTACAGGAACCCCACTAAAAAACCTGATAGAACCTAAACTTTACATGAACCCCACTAAAAACCTGATAGAACCTAAACTTTACATGAGCTCCACTAAAAACTTGATAGAACTTAAACTTTTAATGAACCCCACTAAAAACCTGATAGAACTTAAACTTTACAGGAACCCCACTAAAAACCTGATAGAACTTAAACTTTACATGAACCCCACTAAAAACCTGATAGAACCTTAACTTTACATTAACCCCACTAAAAACCTGATAGAACTTAAACTTTACATGAACCCCACTAAAAACCTGATAGAACCTAAACTTTACATGAACCCCACTAAAAACCTGATAGATCCTAAACTTTACATAATCCCCACTAAAAACCTGATAGAACTTAAACTTTACATGAACCCCACTAAAAACCTGATAGATCCTAAACTTTACATAATCCCCACTAAAAACCAGATAGATCCTAAACCTTACATAATCCCCACTAAAAACCTGTTAGATCCTAAACTTTACATGCAACACGAACCCCCCTAAAAACCTGATAGAACTTAAACTTTACATGAACCCCACTAAAAACCTGATAGAACTTAAATTTTATATGAACCCCACTAAAAACCTGATAGAACCTAAACTTTACATGAACCTCACTAAAAACCTGATAGAACCTAAACTTTACATGAACCTCACTAAAAACCTGATAGAACCTAAACTTTACATGAACCCCACTAAAAACCTGATAGAACTTAAACTTTACATGAATCCCACTAAAAACCTGATAGAACCTAAACTTTACATGCACCTCACTAAAAACCTGATAGAACCTAAACTTTACATGAACCCCCCTAAAAACCTGTTAGATCCTAAACTTTACATGCAACACGAACCCCACTAAAAACCTGATAGAACCTAAACTTTACATGAACCCCACTAAAAACCTGATAGAACCTAAACTTCACATGAACCCCACTAAAAATCTAATAGAAACTAAACTTTACATGAATCCCACTAAAAACCTGATAGAACTTAAATTTTATATGAACCCCACTAAAAACCTGATAGAACCTAAACTTTACATGAACCTCACTAAAAACCTGATAGAACCTAAACTTTACATGAACCTCACTAAAAACCTGATAGAACCTAAACTTTACATGAACCCCACTAAAAACCTAATAGAACTTAAACTTTACATGAATCCCACTAAAAACCTGATAGAACCTAAACTTTACATGAACCTAACTAAAAACCTGATAGAACCTAAACTTTACATGAACCCCACTAAAAACCTGTTAGATCCTAAACTTTACATGCAACACGAACCCCACTAAAAACCTGATAGAACCTAAACTTTACATGAACCCCACTAAAAACCTGATAGAACCTAAACTTCACATGAACCCCACTAAAAATCTTATAGAAACTAAACTTTACATGAACCCACTAAAAACCTGATAGAACTTAAATTTGTTATGAACCCCACTAAAAACCTGATAGAACTTAAACTTTACATGAACCACTCTAAAAACCTGATAGAACCTAAACTTCACATGAACCCCACTAAAAATCTAATAGAAACTAAACTTTACATGAACCCCACTAAAAACCTGATAGAACTTAAACTTTACATGAACCCCACTAAAAACCTGATAGAACTTAAACTTTACATGAACCCCACTAAAAACATGATAGAACCTAAACTTTACATGAACCCCACTAAAAACCTGATAGATCCTAAACTTTACATGCAACACGAAGCCCACTAAAAACCTGATAGAACTTAAACTTTACATGAACCCCAGTAAAAACCTGATAGAACCTAAACGTCACATGAACGCCACTAAAAATCTAATAGAACCTAAACTTTACATGAACCTCACTAAAAACCTGATAGAACCTAAACTTTATATGAACCTCACTAAAAACCTGATAGAACCTAAATTTACATGAACCCCACTAAAACATGAGAGAACCTAAACTTTACATGAACCCCACTAAAAACCTGATAGAACTTAAACTTTACATGAACCCCACTAAAAACCTGATAGATCCTAAACTTTACATAATCCCCACTGAAAACCTGATAGATCCTAAACTTTACATGAACCCCAATAAAAGTCTGCTAGAACTTAAACTTTACATGAACCCCACTAAAAACCTGATAGAATTTAAACTCTACATGAACCCCACTAAAAACCTGATAGAACCTAAACTTTACATGAACCCCACTAGAAACCTGATAGATCCTAAACTTTACATAATCACAACTAAAAACCTGATGGAACTTAAACTTTACATGAACCCCACTAAAAACCTGATAGATCCTAAACTTTACATAATCCCCACTAAAAACCTGATAGAACTTAAACTTTACAGGAACCCCACTAAAAAACCTGATAGAACCTAAACTTTACATGAACCCCACTAAAAACCTGATAGAACCTAAACCTTACATGAATCCCACTAAAAACCTGATAGAACCTAAACTTTACGTCAACCCCACTAAAAACCTGATAGAACCTAAACTTTACATGAGCTCCACTAAAAACTTGATAGAACTTAAACTTTTAATGAACCCCACTAAAAACCTGATAGAACTTAAACTTTACAGGAACCCCACTAAAAACCTGATATAACTTAAACTTTACATGAACCCCACTAAAAACCTGATAGAACCTTAACTTTACATTAACCCCACTAAAAACCTGATAGAACTTAAACTTTACATGAACCCCACTAAAAACCTGATAGAACCTAAACTTTACATGAACCCCACTAAAAACCTGATAGAACTTAAACTTTACATGAACCTAACTAAAAACCTGATAGATCCTAAACTTTACATAATCCCCACTAAAAACCTGATAGATCCTAAACTTTACATGCAACACGAACCCCACTAAAAACCTGATAGAACTTAAACTTTACATGAACCCCACTAAAAACCTGATAGAACCTAAACTTCACATGAACCCCACTCAAAATCTTATAGAAACTAAACTTTACATGAACCCCACTAAAAACCTGATAGAACCTAAATCTTACATGAATCCCACTAAAAACCTGATAGAACCTAATCTTTACATCAACCCCACTAAAAACCTGATAAAACCTAAACTTTACATGAGCTCCACTAAAAACTTGATAGAACTTAAACTTTTAATGAACCCCACTAAAAACCTGATAGATCCTAAACTTTACATAATCCCAACTAAAAACCTGATAGAACTTAAACTTTACATGAACCCCACTAAAAACCTGATAGATCCTAAACTTTACATAATCCCAACTAAAAACCTGATAGATCCTAAACTTTACATGCAACACGAACCCCACTAAAAACCTGATAGAACTTAAACTTTACATGAACCCCACTAAAAACCTGATAGAACCTAAACTTCACATGAACCCCACTCAAAATCTTATAGAAAGTAAACTTTACATGAACCCCACTAAAAACCTGATAGAACCTAAATCTTACATGAATCCCACTAAAAACCTGATAGAACCTAAATTTACATCAACCCCACTAAAAACCTGATAGAACTTAAACTTTACAGGAACCCCACTAAAAACCTGATAGAACTTAAACTTTACATGAACCCCACTAAAAACCTGATAGAATTTAAACTCTACATAAACCCCACTAAAAACCTGATAGAACCTAAACTTTACATGAACCCCACTAAAAACCTGATAGATCCTAAACTTTACATAATCACAACTAAAAACCTGATGGAACTTAAACTTTACATGAACCCCACTAAAAACCTGATAGATCCTAAACTTTACATAATCCCCACTAAAAACCTGATAGAACTTAAACTTTACAGGAACCCCACTAAAAAACCTGATAGAACCTAAACTTTACATGAACCACACTAAAAACCTGATAGAACCTAAACCTTACATGAATCCCACTAAAAACCTGATAGAACCTAAACTTTACGTCAACCCCACTAAAAACCTGATAGAACCTAAACTTTACATGAGCTCCACTAAAAACTTGATAGAACTTAAACTTTTAATGAACCCCACTAAAAACCTGATAGAACTTAAACTTTACAGGAACCCCACTAAAAACCTGATAGAACTTAAACTTTACATGAACCCCACTAAAAACCTGATAGAACCTTAACTTTACATTAACCCCACTAAAAACCTGATAGAACTTAAACTTTACATGAACCCCACTAAAAACCTGATAGAACTAAACTTTACATGAACCCCACTAAAAACCTGATAGATCCTAAACTTTACATAATCCCCACTAAAAACCTGATAGATCCTAAACTTTACATAATCCCCACTAAAAACCTGATAGATCCTAAACTTTACATGCAACACGAACCCCACTAAAAACCTGATAGAACTTAAACTTTACATGAACCCCACTAAAAACCTGATAGAACCTAAAGTTCACATGAACCCCACTAAAAATCTAATAGAAACTAAACTTTACATGAACCCCACTAAAAACCTGATAGAACTAAAATTTTATATGAACCCCACTAAAAACCTGATAGAACCTAAACTTTACATGAACCTCACTAAAAACCTGATAGAACCTAAACTTTACATGAACCTCACTAAAAACCTGATAGAACCTAAACTTTACATGAACCTCACTAAAAACCTGATAGAACCTAAACTTTACATGAACCCCACTAAAAACCTAATAGAACTTAAACTTTACATGAATCCCACTAAAAACCTGATAGAATCTAAACTTTACATGAACCTAACTAAAAACCTGATAGAACCTAAACTTTACATGAACCCCACCAAAAACCTGTTAAATCCTAAACTTTACATGCAACACGAACCCCACTAAAAACCTGATAGAACCTAAACTTTACATGAACCCCACTAAAAACCTGATAGAACCTAAACTTCACATGAACCCCACTAAAAATCTTATAGAAACTAAACTTTACATGAACCCCACTAAAAACCTGATAGAACTTAAATATTATATGAACCCCACTAAAAACCTGATAAAACTTAAACTTTACATGAACCACTCTAAAAACCTGATAGAACCTAAACTTCACATGAACCCCACTAAAAATCTAATAGAAACTAAACTTTACATGAACCCCACTAAAAACCTGATAGAACTTAAACTTTACATGAACACCACTAAAAACCTGATAGAACTTAAACTTTACATGAACCACACTAAAAACCTGATAGAACTTAAACTTTACATGAACCCCACTAAAAACCTGATAGATCCTAAACTTTACATGCAACACGAACCCCACTAAAAACCTGATAGAACTTAAACTTTACATGAACCCCAGTAAAAACCTGATAGAACTTAAACGTCACATGAACGCCACTAAAAATCTAATAGAAACTAAACTTTACATGAACCCCACTAAAAACCTGATAGAACTTAAACTTTACATGAACCCCACTAAAAACCAGATAGAACTTAAACTTTACATGAACCCCACTAAAAACCTGATAGAACTTAAACTTTACATGAACCCCACTAAAAACATGATAGAACCTAAACTTTACATGAACCCCACTAAAAACCTGATAGATCCTAAACTTTACATGCAACACGAACCCCACTAAAAACCTGATAGATCTTAAACTTTACATGAACCCCCCTAAAAACCTGATAGAACTTAAACTTTACATGAACCCCACTAAAAACCTGATAGATCCTAAACTTTACATAATCCCCACTAAAAACCTGATAGAACTTAAACTTTACATGAACCCCACTAAAAACCTGATAGAACCTAAACTTTACATGAACCCCACTAAAAACCTGATAGATCCTAAACTTTACATAATCCCCACTAAAAACCTGATAGAACTTAAACTTTAAATGAACCCCACTAAAAACCTGATAGATCCTAAACTTTACATAATCCCCACTAAAAACCTGATAGATCCTAAACTTTACATGCAACACGAACCCCACTAAAAACCTGATAGAACTTAAACTTTACATGAATCCCACTAAAAACCTGATAGAACCTAAACTTCACATGAACCCCACTCAAAATCTTATAGAAACTAAACTTTACATGAACCCCACTAAAAACCTGATAGAACCTAAATCTTACATGAATCCCACTAAAAACCTGATAGAACCTAAATTTACATCAACCCCACTAAAAACCTGATAGAACTTAAACTTTACAGGAACCCCACTAAAAACCTGATAGAACTTAAACTTTACATGAACCCCACTAAAAACCTGATAGAATTTAAACTCTACATAAACCCCACTAAAAACCTGATAGAACCTAAACTTTACATGAACCCCACTAAAAACCTGATAGATCCTAAACTTTACATAATCACAACTAAAAACCTGATGGAACTTACACTTTACATGAACCCCACTAAAAACCTGATAGATCCTAAACTTTACATAATCCCCACTAAAAACCTGATAGAACTTAAACTTTACAGGAACCCCACTAAAAAACCTGATAGAACCTAAACTTTACATGAACCCCACTAAAAACCTGATAGAACCTAAACTTTACATGAGCTCCACTAAAAACTTGATAGAACTTAAACTTTTAATGAACCCCACTAAAAACCTGATAGAACTTAAACTTTACAGGAACCCCACTAAAAACCTGATAGAACTTAAACTTTACATGAACCCCACTAAAAACCTGATAGAACCTTAACTTTACATTAACCCCACTAAAAACCTGATAGAACTTAAACTTTACATGAACCCCACTAAAAACCTGATAGAACCTAAACTTTACATGAACCCCACTAAAAACCTGATAGATCCTAAACTTTACATAATCCCCACTAAAAACCTGATAGAACTTAAACTTTACATGAACCCCACTAAAAACCTGATAGATCCTAAACTTTCCATAATCCCCACTAAAAACCTGATAGAACTTAAACTTTACGTGAACCCCACTAAAAACCTGATAGATCCTAAACCTTACATAATCCCCACTAAAAACCTGTTAGATCCTAAACTTTACATGCAACACGAACCCCCCTAAAAACCTGATAGAACTTAAACTTTACATGAACCCCACTAAAAACCTGATAGAACTTAAATTTTATATGAACCCCACTAAAAACCTGATAGAACCTAAACTTTACATGAACCTCACTAAAAACCTGATAGAACCTAAACTTTACATGAACCCCACTAAAAACCTGATAGAACTTAAATTTTATATGAACCCCACTAAAAACCTGATAGAACCTAAACTTTACATGAACCCCACTAAAAACATGATAGAACCTAAACTTTACATGAACCCCACTAAAAACCTGATAGATCTTAAACTTTACATGAACCCCACTAAAAACCTGATAGATCCTAAACTTTACATAATCCCCACTAAAAACCTGATAGAACTTAAACTTTACATGAACCCCCCTAAAAACCTGATAGAACTTAAACTTTACATGAACCCCACTAAAAACCTGATAGATCCTAAACTTTACATAATCCCCACTAAAAACCTGATAGAACTTAAACTTTACATGAACCCCACTAAAAACCTGATAGAACCTAAACTTTACATGAACCCCACTAAAAACCTGATAGATCCTAAACTTTACATAATCCCCACTAAAAACCTGATAGAACTTAAACTTTACATGAACCCCACTAAAAACCTGATAGATCCTAAACTTTACATAATCCCCACTAAAAACCTGATAGATCCTAAACTTTACATGCAACACGAACCCCACTAAAAACCTGATAGAACTTAAACTTTACATGAATCCCACTAAAAACCTGATAGAACCTAAACTTCACATGAACCCCACTCAAAATCTTATAGAAACTAAACTTTACATGAACCCCACTAAAAACCTGATAGAACCTAAATCTTACATGAATCCCACTAAAAACCTGATAGAACCTAAATTTACATCAACCCCACTAAAAACCTGATAGAACTTAAACTTTACAGGAACCCCACTAAAAACCTGATAGAACTTAAACTTTACATGAACCCCACTAAAAACCTGATAGAATTTAAACTCTACATAAACCCCACTAAAAACCTGATAGAACCTAAACTTTACATGAACCCCACTAAAAACCTGATAGATCCTAAACTTTACATAATCACAACTAAAAACCTGATGGAACTTAAACTTTACATGAACCCCACTAAAAACCTGATAGATCCTAAACTTTACATAATCCCCACTAAAAACCTGATAGAACTTAAACTTTACAGGAACCCCACTAAAAAACCTGATAGAACCTAAACTTTACATGAACCCCACTAAAAACCTGATAGAACCTAAACTTTACATGAGCTCCACTAAAAACTTGATAGAACTTAAACTTTTAATGAACCCCACTAAAAACCTGATAGAACTTAAACTTTACAGGAACCCCACTAAAAACCTGATAGAACTTAAACTTTACATGAACCCCACTAAAAACCTGATAGAACCTTAACTTTACATTAACCCCACTAAAAACCTGATAGAACTTAAACTTTACATGAACCCCACTAAAAACCTGATAGAACCTAAACTTTACATGAACCCCACTAAAAACCTGATAGATCCTAAACTTTACATAATCCCCACTAAAAACCTGATAGAACTTAAACTTTACATGAACCCCACTAAAAACCTGATAGATCCTAAACTTTACATAATCCCCACTAAAAACCTGATAGAACTTAAACTTTACGTGAACCCCACTAAAAACCAGATAGATCCTAAACCTTACATAATCCCCACTAAAAACCTGTTAGATCCTAAACTTTACATGCAACACGAACCCCCCTAAAAACCTGATAGAACTTAAACTTTACATGAACCCCACTAAAAACCTGATAGAACTTAAATTTTATATGAACCCCACTAAAAACCTGATAGAACCTAAACTTTACATGAACCTCACTAAAAACCTGATAGAACCTAAACTTTACATGAACCTCACTAAAAACCTGATAGAACCTAAACTTTACATGAACCCCACTAAAAACCTAATAGAACTTAAACTTTACATGAATCCCACTAAAAACCTGATAGAACCTAAACTTTACATGCACCTCACTAAAAACCTGATAGAACCTAAACTTTACATGAACCCCCCTAAAAACCTGTTAGATCCTAAACTTTACATGCAACACGAACCCCACTAAAAACCTGATAGAACCTAAACTTTACATGAACCCCACTAAAAACCTGATAGAACCTAAACTTCACATGAACCCCACTAAAAATCTAATAGAAACTAAACTTTACATGAATCCCACTAAAAACCTGATAGAACTTAAATTTTATATGAACCCCACTAAAAACCTGATAGAACCTAAACTTTACATGAACCTCACTAAAAACCTGATAGAACCTAAACTTTACATGAACCTCACTAAAAACCTGATAGAACCTAAACTTTACATGAACCCCACTAAAAACCTAATAGAACTTAAACTTTACATGAATCCCACTAAAAACCTGATAGAACCTAAACTTTACATGAACCTAACTAAAAACCTGATAGAACCTAAACTTTACATGAACCCCACTAAAAACCTGTTAGATCCTAAACTTTACATGCAACACGAACCCCACTAAAAACCTGATAGAACCTAAACTTTACATGAACCCCACTAAAAACCTGATAGAACCTAAACTTCACATGAACCCCACTAAAAATCTTATAGAAACTAAACTTTACATGAACCCACTAAAAACCTGATAGAACTTAAATTTGTTATGAACCCCACTAAAAACCTGATAGAACTTAAACTTTACATGAACCACTCTAAAAACCTGATAGAACCTAAACTTCACATGAACCCCACTAAAAATCTAATAGAAACTAAACTTTACATGAACCCCACTAAAAACCTGATAGAACTTAAACTTTACATGAACCCCACTAAAAACCTGATAGAACTTAAACTTTACATGAACCCCACTAAAAACATGATAGAACCTAAACTTTACATGAACCCCACTAAAAACCTGATAGATCCTAAACTTTACATGCAACACGAACCCCACTAAAAACCTGATAGAACTTAAACTTTACATGAACCCCAGTAAAAACCTGATAGAACCTAAACGTCACATGAACGCCACTAAAAATCTAATAGAACCTAAACTTTACATGAACCTCACTAAAAACCTGATAGAACCTAAACTTTATATGAACCTCACTAAAAACCTGATAGAACCTAAATTTACATGAACCCCACTAAAACATGAGAGAACCTAAACTTTACATGAACCCCACTAAAAACCTGATAGAACTTAAACTTTACATGAACCCCACTAAAAACCTGATAGATCCTAAACTTTACATAATCCCCACTGAAAACCTGATAGATCCTAAACTTTACATGAACCCCAATAAAAGTCTGCTAGAACTTAAACTTTACATGAACCCCACTAAAAACCTGATAGAATTTAAACTCTACATGAACCCCACTAAAAACCTGATAGAACCTAAACTTTACATGAACCCCACTAGAAACCTGATAGATCCTAAACTTTACATAATCACAACTAAAAACCTGATGGAACTTAAACTTTACATGAACCCCACTAAAAACCTGATAGATCCTAAACTTTACATAATCCCCACTAAAAACCTGATAGAACTTAAACTTTACAGGAACCCCACTAAAAAACCTGATAGAACCTAAACTTTACATGAACCCCACTAAAAACCTGATAGAACCTAAACCTTACATGAATCCCACTAAAAACCTGATAGAACCTAAACTTTACGTCAACCCCACTAAAAACCTGATAGAACCTAAACTTTACATGAGCTCCACTAAAAACTTGATAGAACTTAAACTTTTAATGAACCCCACTAAAAACCTGATAGAACTTAAACTTTACAGGAACCCCACTAAAAACCTGATATAACTTAAACTTTACATGAACCCCACTAAAAACCTGATAGAACCTTAACTTTACATTAACCCCACTAAAAACCTGATAGAACTTAAACTTTACATGAACCCCACTAAAAACCTGATAGAACCTAAACTTTACATGAACCCCACTAAAAACCTGATAGAACTTAAACTTTACATGAACCTAACTAAAAACCTGATAGATCCTAAACTTTACATAATCCCCACTAAAAACCTGATAGATCCTAAACTTTACATGCAACACGAACCCCACTAAAAACCTGATAGAACTTAAACTTTACATGAACCCCACTAAAAACCTGATAGAACCTAAACTTCACATGAACCCCACTCAAAATCTTATAGAAACTAAACTTTACATGAACCCCACTAAAAACCTGATAGAACCTAAATCTTACATGAATCCCACTAAAAACCTGATAGAACCTAATCTTTACATCAACCCCACTAAAAACCTGATAAAACCTAAACTTTACATGAGCTCCACTAAAAACTTGATAGAACTTAAACTTTTAATGAACCCCACTAAAAACCTGATAGATCCTAAACTTTACATAATCCCAACTAAAAACCTGATAGAACTTAAACTTTACATGAACCCCACTAAAAACCTGATAGATCCTAAACTTTACATAATCCCAACTAAAAACCTGATAGATCCTAAACTTTACATGCAACACGAACCCCACTAAAAACCTGATAGAACTTAAACTTTACATGAACCCCACTAAAAACCTGATAGAACCTAAACTTCACATGAACCCCACTCAAAATCTTATAGAAAGTAAACTTTACATGAACCCCACTAAAAACCTGATAGAACCTAAATCTTACATGAATCCCACTAAAAACCTGATAGAACCTAAATTTACATCAACCCCACTAAAAACCTGATAGAACTTAAACTTTACAGGAACCCCACTAAAAACCTGATAGAACTTAAACTTTACATGAACCCCACTAAAAACCTGATAGAATTTAAACTCTACATAAACCCCACTAAAAACCTGATAGAACCTAAACTTTACATGAACCCCACTAAAAACCTGATAGATCCTAAACTTTACATAATCACAACTAAAAACCTGATGGAACTTAAACTTTACATGAACCCCACTAAAAACCTGATAGATCCTAAACTTTACATAATCCCCACTAAAAACCTGATAGAACTTAAACTTTACAGGAACCCCACTAAAAAACCTGATAGAACCTAAACTTTACATGAACCACACTAAAAACCTGATAGAACCTAAACCTTACATGAATCCCACTAAAAACCTGATAGAACCTAAACTTTACGTCAACCCCACTAAAAACCTGATAGAACCTAAACTTTACATGAGCTCCACTAAAAACTTGATAGAACTTAAACTTTTAATGAACCCCACTAAAAACCTGATAGAACTTAAACTTTACAGGAACCCCACTAAAAACCTGATAGAACTTAAACTTTACATGAACCCCACTAAAAACCTGATAGAACCTTAACTTTACATTAACCCCACTAAAAACCTGATAGAACTTAAACTTTACATGAACCCCACTAAAAACCTGATAGAACTAAACTTTACATGAACCCCACTAAAAACCTGATAGATCCTAAACTTTACATAATCCCCACTAAAAACCTGATAGATCCTAAACTTTACATAATCCCCACTAAAAACCTGATAGATCCTAAACTTTACATGCAACACGAACCCCACTAAAAACCTGATAGAACTTAAACTTTACATGAACCCCACTAAAAACCTGATAGAACCTAAAGTTCACATGAACCCCACTAAAAATCTAATAGAAACTAAACTTTACATGAACCCCACTAAAAACCTGATAGAACTAAAATTTTATATGAACCCCACTAAAAACCTGATAGAACCTAAACTTTACATGAACCTCACTAAAAACCTGATAGAACCTAAACTTTACATGAACCTCACTAAAAACCTGATAGAACCTAAACTTTACATGAACCTCACTAAAAACCTGATAGAACCTAAACTTTACATGAACCCCACTAAAAACCTAATAGAACTTAAACTTTACATGAATCCCACTAAAAACCTGATAGAATCTAAACTTTACATGAACCTAACTAAAAACCTGATAGAACCTAAACTTTACATGAACCCCACCAAAAACCTGTTAAATCCTAAACTTTACATGCAACACGAACCCCACTAAAAACCTGATAGAACCTAAACTTTACATGAACCCCACTAAAAACCTGATAGAACTTAAATATTATATGAACCCCACTAAAAACCTGATAAAACTTAAACTTTACATGAACCACTCTAAAAACCTGATAGAACCTAAACTTCACATGAACCCCACTAAAAATCTAATAGAAACTAAACTTTACATGAACCCCACTAAAAACCTGATAGAACTTAAACTTTACATGAACACCACTAAAAACCTGATAGAACTTAAACTTTACATGAACCACACTAAAAACCTGATAGAACTTAAACTTTACATGAACCCCACTAAAAACCTGATAGATCCTAAACTTTACATGCAACACGAACCCCACTAAAAACCTGATAGAACTTAAACTTTACATGAACCCCAGTAAAAACCTGATAGAACTTAAACGTCACATGAACGCCACTAAAAATCTAATAGAAACTAAACTTTACATGAACCCCACTAAAAACCTGATAGAACTTAAACTTTACATGAACCCCACTAAAAACCAGATAGAACTTAAACTTTACATGAACCCCACTAAAAACCTGATAGAACTTAAACTTTACATGAACCCCACTAAAAACATGATAGAACCTAAACTTTACATGAACCCCACTAAAAACCTGATAGATCCTAAACTTTACATGCAACACGAACCCCACTAAAAACCTGATAGATCTTAAACTTTACATGAACCCCACTAAAAACCTGATAGATCCTAAACTTTACATAATCCCCACTAAAAACCTGATAGAACTTAAACTTTACGTGAACCCCACTAAAAACCTGATAGATCCTAAACCTTACATAATCCCCACTAAAAACCTGTTAGATCCTAAACTTTACATGCAACACGAACCCCCCTAAAAACCTGATAGAACTTAAACTTTACATGAACCCCACTAAAAACCTGATAGAACTTAAATTTTATATGAACCCCACTAAAAACCTGATAGAACCTAAACTTTACATGAACCTCACTAAAAACCTGATAGAACCTAAACTTTACATGAACCTCACTAAAAACCTGATAGAACCTAAACTTTACATGAACCCCACTAAAAACCTAATAGAACTTAAACTTTACATGAATCCCACTAAAAACCTGATAGAACCTAAACTTTACATGCACCTAACTAAAAACCTGATAGAACCTAAACTTTACATGAACCCCACTAAAAACATGATAGAACCTAAACTTTACATGAACCCCACTAAAAACCTGATAGATCTTAAACTTTACATGAACCCCACTAAAAACCTGATAGATCCTAAACTTTACATAATCCCCACTAAAAACCTGATAGAACTTAAACTTTACATGAACCCCCCTAAAAACCTGATAGAACTTAAACTTTACATGAACCCCACTAAAAACCTGATAGATCCTAAACTTTACATAATCCCCACTAAAAACCTGATAGAACTTAAACTTTACATGAACCCCACTAAAAACCTGATAGAACCTAAACTTTACATGAACCCCACTAAAAACCTGATAGATCCTAAACTTTACATAATCCCCACTAAAAACCTGATAGAACTTAAACTTTACA
The DNA here is from genome assembly GCA_963680875.1 of Bathymodiolus brooksi. Taxonomy (NCBI): domain Eukaryota; kingdom Metazoa; phylum Mollusca; class Bivalvia; order Mytilida; family Modiolidae; genus Bathymodiolus; species Bathymodiolus brooksi. Next base: position 2,095,126 of record OY804580.1, read on the forward strand.
TGAACCCCACTAAAAACCTGATAGATCCTAAACTTTACATAATCCCCACTAAAAACCTGATAGATCCTAAACTTTACATGCAACACGAACCCCACTAAAAACCTGATAGAACTTAAACTTTACATGAATCCCACTAAAAACCTGATAGAACCTAAACTTCACATGAACCCCACTCAAAATCTTATAGAAACTAAACTTTACATGAACCCCACTAAAAACCTGATAGAACCTAAATCTTACATGAATCCCACTAAAAACCTGATAGAACCTAAATTTACATCAACCCCACTAAAAACCTGATAGAACTTAAACTTTACAGGAACCCCACTAAAAACCTGATAGAACTTAAACTTTACATGAACCCCACTAAAAACCTGATAGAATTTAAACTCTACATAAACCCCACTAAAAACCTGATAGAACCTAAACTTTACATGAACCCCACTAAAAACCTGATAGATCCTAAACTTTACATAATCACAACTAAAAACCTGATGGAACTTAAACTTTACATGAACCCCACTAAAAACCTGATAGATCCTAAACTTTACATAATCCCCACTAAAAACCTGATAGAACTTAAACTTTACAGGAACCCCACTAAAAAACCTGATAGAACCTAAACTTTACATGAACCCCACTAAAAACCTGATAGAACCTAAACTTTACATGAGCTCCACTAAAAACTTGATAGAACTTAAACTTTTAATGAACCCCACTAAAAACCTGATAGAACTTAAACTTTACAGGAACCCCACTAAAAACCTGATAGAACTTAAACTTTACATGAACCCCACTAAAAACCTGATAGAACCTTAACTTTACATTAACCCCACTAAAAACCTGATAGAACTTAAACTTTACATGAACCCCACTAAAAACCTGATAGAACCTAAACTTTACATGAACCCCACTAAAAACCTGATAGATCCTAAACTTTACATAATCCCCACTAAAAACCTGATAGAACTTAAACTTTACATGAACCCCACTAAAAACCTGATAGATCCTAAACTTTACATAATCCCCACTAAAAACCTGATAGAACTTAAACTTTACGTGAACCCCACTAAAAACCAGATAGATCCTAAACCTTACATAATCCCCACTAAAAACCTGTTAGATCCTAAACTTTACATGCAACACGAACCCCCCTAAAAACCTGATAGAACTTAAACTTTACATGAACCCCACTAAAAACCTGATAGAACTTAAATTTTATATGAACCCCACTAAAAACCTGATAGAACCTAAACTTTACATGAACCTCACTAAAAACCTGATAGAACCTAAACTTTACATGAACCTCACTAAAAACCTGATAGAACCTAAACTTTACATGAACCCCACTAAAAACCTAATAGAACTTAAACTTTACATGAATCCCACTAAAAACCTGATAGAACCTAAACTTTACATGCACCTCACTAAAAACCTGATAGAACCTAAACTTTACATGAACCCCCCTAAAAACCTGTTAGATCCTAAACTTTACATGCAACACGAACCCCACTAAAAACCTGATAGAACCTAAACTTTACATGAACCCCACTAAAAACCTGATAGAACCTAAACTTCACATGAACCCCACTAAAAATCTAATAGAAACTAAACTTTACATGAATCCCACTAAAAACCTGATAGAACTTAAATTTTTATATGAACCCCACTAAAAACCTGATAGAACCTAAACTTTACATGAACCTCACTAAAAACCTGATAGAACCTAAACTTTACATGAACCTCACTAAAAACCTGATAGAACCTAAACTTTACATGAACCCCACTAAAAACCTAATAGAACTTAAACTTTACATGAATCCCACTAAAAACCTATAGAACCTAAACTTTACATGAACCTAACTAAAAACCTGATAGAACCTAAACTTTACATGAACCCCACTAAAAACCTGTTAGATCCTAAACTTTACATGCAACACGAACCCCACTAAAAACCTGATAGAACCTAAACTTTACATGAACCCCACTAAAAACCTGATAGAACCTAAACTTCACATGAACCCCACTAAAAATCTTATAGAAACTAAACTTTACATGAACCCACTAAAAACCTGATAGAACTTAAATTTGTTATGAACCCCACTAAAAACCTGATAGAACTTAAACTTTACATGAACCACTCTAAAAACCTGATAGAACCTAAACTTCACATGAACCCCACTAAAAATCTAATAGAAACTAAACTTTACATGAACCCCACTAAAAACCTGATAGAACTTAAACTTTACATGAACCCCACTAAAAACCTGATAGAACTTAAACTTTACATGAACCCCACTAAAAACATGATAGAACCTAAACTTTACATGAACCCCACTAAAAACCTGATAGATCCTAAACTTTACATGCAACACGAACCCCACTAAAAACCTGATAGAACTTAAACTTTACATGAACCCCAGTAAAAACCTGATAGAACCTAAACGTCACATGAACGCCACTAAAAATCTAATAGAACCTAAACTTTACATGAACCTCACTAAAAACCTGATAGAACCTAAACTTTATATGAACCTCACTAAAAACCTGATAGAACCTAAATTTACATGAACCCCACTAAAACATGAGAGAACCTAAACTTTACATGAACCCCACTAAAAACCTGATAGAACTTAAACTTTACATGAACCCCACTAAAAACCTGATAGATCCTAAACTTTACATAATCCCCACTGAAAACCTGATAGATCCTAAACTTTACATGAACCCCAATAAAAGTCTGCTAGAACTTAAACTTTACATGAACCCCACTAAAAACCTGATAGAATTTAAACTCTACATGAACCCCACTAAAAACCTGATAGAACCTAAACTTTACATGAACCCCACTAGAAACCTGATAGATCCTAAACTTTACATAATCACAACTAAAAACCTGATGGAACTTAAACTTTACATGAACCCCACTAAAAACCTGATAGATCCTAAACTTTACATAATCCCCACTAAAAACCTGATAGAACTTAAACTTTACAGGAACCCCACTAAAAAACCTGATAGAACCTAAACTTTACATGAACCCCACTAAAAACCTGATAGAACCTAAACCTTACATGAATCCCACTAAAAACCTGATAGAACCTAAACTTTACGTCAACCCCACTAAAAACCTGATAGAACCTAAACTTTACATGAGCTCCACTAAAAACTTGATAGAACTTAAACTTTTAATGAACCCCACTAAAAACCTGATAGAACTTAAACTTTACAGGAACCCCACTAAAAACCTGATATAACTTAAACTTTACATGAACCCCACTAAAAACCTGATAGAACCTTAACTTTACATTAACCCCACTAAAAACCTGATAGAACTTAAACTTTACATGAACCCCACTAAAAACCTGATAGAACCTAAACTTTACATGAACCCCACTAAAAACCTGATAGAACTTAAACTTTACATGAACCTAACTAAAAACCTGATAGATCCTAAACTTTACATAATCCCCACTAAAAACCTGATAGATCCTAAACTTTACATGCAACACGAACCCCACTAAAAACCTGATAGAACTTAAACTTTACATGAACCCCACTAAAAACCTGATAGAACCTAAACTTCACATGAACCCCACTCAAAATCTTATAGAAACTAAACTTTACATGAACCCCACTAAAAACCTGATAGAACCTAAATCTTACATGAATCCCACTAAAAACCTGATAGAACCTAATCTTTACATCAACCCCACTAAAAACCTGATAAAACCTAAACTTTACATGAGCTCCACTAAAAACTTGATAGAACTTAAACTTTTAATGAACCCCACTAAAAACCTGATAGATCCTAAACTTTACATAATCCCAACTAAAAACCTGATAGAACTTAAACTTTACATGAACCCCACTAAAAACCTGATAGATCCTAAACTTTACATAATCCCAACTAAAAACCTGATAGATCCTAAACTTTACATGCAACACGAACCCCACTAAAAACCTGATAGAACTTAAACTTTACATGAACCCCACTAAAAACCTGATAGAACCTAAACTTCACATGAACCCCACTCAAAATCTTATAGAAAGTAAACTTTACATGAACCCCACTAAAAACCTGATAGAACCTAAATCTTACATGAATCCCACTAAAAACCTGATAGAACCTAAATTTACATCAACCCCACTAAAAACCTGATAGAACTTAAACTTTACAGGAACCCCACTAAAAACCTGATAGAACTTAAACTTTACATGAACCCCACTAAAAACCTGATAGAATTTAAACTCTACATAAACCCCACTAAAAACCTGATAGAACCTAAACTTTACATGAACCCCACTAAAAACCTGATAGATCCTAAACTTTACATAATCACAACTAAAAACCTGATGGAACTTAAACTTTACATGAACCCCACTAAAAACCTGATAGATCCTAAACTTTACATAATCCCCACTAAAAACCTGATAGAACTTAAACTTTACAGGAACCCCACTAAAAAACCTGATAGAACCTAAACTTTACATGAACCACACTAAAAACCTGATAGAACCTAAACCTTACATGAATCCCACTAAAAACCTGATAGAACCTAAACTTTACGTCAACCCCACTAAAAACCTGATAGAACCTAAACTTTACATGAGCTCCACTAAAAACTTGATAGAACTTAAACTTTTAATGAACCCCACTAAAAACCTGATAGAACTTAAACTTTACAGGAACCCCACTAAAAACCTGATAGAACTTAAACTTTACATGAACCCCACTAAAAACCTGATAGAACCTTAACTTTACATTAACCCCACTAAAAACCTGATAGAACTTAAACTTTACATGAACCCCACTAAAAACCTGATAGAACTAAACTTTACATGAACCCCACTAAAAACCTGATAGATCCTAAACTTTACATAATCCCCACTAAAAACCTGATAGATCCTAAACTTTACATAATCCCCACTAAAAACCTGATAGATCCTAAACTTTACATGCAACACGAACCCCACTAAAAACCTGATAGAACTTAAACTTTACATGAACCCCACTAAAAACCTGATAGAACCTAAAGTTCACATGAACCCCACTAAAAATCTAATAGAAACTAAACTTTACATGAACCCCACTAAAAACCTGATAGAACTAAAATTTTATATGAACCCCACTAAAAACCTGATAGAACCTAAACTTTACATGAACCTCACTAAAAACCTGATAGAACCTAAACTTTACATGAACCTCACTAAAAACCTGATAGAACCTAAACTTTACATGAACCTCACTAAAAACCTGATAGAACCTAAACTTTACATGAACCCCACTAAAAACCTAATAGAACTTAAACTTTACATGAATCCCACTAAAAACCTGATAGAATCTAAACTTTACATGAACCTAACTAAAAACCTGATAGAACCTAAACTTTACATGAACCCCACCAAAAACCTGTTAAATCCTAAACTTTACATGCAACACGAACCCCACTAAAAACCTGATAGAACCTAAACTTTACATGAACCCCACTAAAAACCTGATAGAACTTAAATATTATATGAACCCCACTAAAAACCTGATAAAACTTAAACTTTACATGAACCACTCTAAAAACCTGATAGAACCTAAACTTCACATGAACCCCACTAAAAATCTAATAGAAACTAAACTTTACATGAACCCCACTAAAAACCTGATAGAACTTAAACTTTACATGAACACCACTAAAAACCTGATAGAACTTAAACTTTACATGAACCACACTAAAAACCTGATAGAACTTAAACTTTACATGAACCCCACTAAAAACCTGATAGATCCTAAACTTTACATGCAACACGAACCCCACTAAAAACCTGATAGAACTTAAACTTTACATGAACCCCAGTAAAAACCTGATAGAACTTAAACGTCACATGAACGCCACTAAAAATCTAATAGAAACTAAACTTTACATGAACCCCACTAAAAACCTGATAGAACTTAAACTTTACATGAACCCCACTAAAAACCAGATAGAACTTAAACTTTACATGAACCCCACTAAAAACCTGATAGAACTTAAACTTTACATGAACCCCACTAAAAACATGATAGAACCTAAACTTTACATGAACCCCACTAAAAACCTGATAGATCCTAAACTTTACATGCAACACGAACCCCACTAAAAACCTGATAGATCTTAAACTTTACATGAACCCCACTAAAAACCTGATAGATCCTAAACTTTACATAATCCCCACTAAAAACCTGATAGAACTTAAACTTTACGTGAACCCCACTAAAAACCTGATAGATCCTAAACCTTACATAATCCCCACTAAAAACCTGTTAGATCCTAAACTTTACATGCAACACGAACCCCCCTAAAAACCTGATAGAACTTAAACTTTACATGAACCCCACTAAAAACCTGATAGAACTTAAATTTTATATGAACCCCACTAAAAACCTGATAGAACCTAAACTTTACATGAACCTCACTAAAAACCTGATAGAACCTAAACTTTACATGAACCTCACTAAAAACCTGATAGAACCTAAACTTTACATGAACCCCACTAAAAACCTAATAGAACTTAAACTTTACATGAATCCCACTAAAAACCTGATAGAACCTAAACTTTACATGCACCTAACTAAAAACCTGATAGAACCTAAACTTTACATGAACCCCCCTAAAAACCTGTTAGATCCTAAACTTTACATGCAACACGAACCCCACTAAAAACCTGATAGAACCTAAACTTTACATGAACCCCACTAAAAACCTGATAGAACCTAAACTTCACATGAACCCCACTAAAAATCTTATAGAAACTAAACTTTACATGAATCCCACTAAAAACCTGATAGAACTTAAACTTTACATGAACCCCACTAAAAACATGATAGAACCTAAACTTTACATGAACCCCACTAAAAACCTGATAGATCCTAAACTTTACATGCAACACGAACCCCACTAAAAACCTGATAGAACTTAAACTTTACATGAACCCCAGTAAAAACCTGATAGAACTTAAACGTCACATGAACGCCACTAAAAATCTAATAGAAACTAAACTTTACATGAACCCCACTAAAAACCTGATAGAACTTAAACTTTACATGAACCCCACTAAAAACCAGATAGAACTTAAACTTTACATGAACCCCACTAAAAACCTGATAGAACTTAAACTTTACATGAACCCCACTAAAAACATGATAGAACCTAAACTTTACATGAACCCCACTAAAAACCTGATAGATCCTAAGCTTTACATGCAACACGAACCCCACTAAAAACCTGATAGAACTTAAACTTTACATGAACCCCAGTAAAAACCTGATAGAACCTAAACGTCACATGAACGCCACTAAAAATCTAATAGAAACTAAACTTTACATGAACCCCACTAAAAACCTGATAGAACTTAAATTTTATATGAACCCCACTAAAAACCTGATAGAACCTAAACTTTACATGAACCCCACTAAAAACATGATAGAACCTAAACTTTACATGAACCCCACTAAAAACCTGATAGATCTTAAACTTTACATCAACCCCACTAAAAACCTGATAGATCCTAAACTTTACATAATCCCCACTAAAAACCTGATAGAACTTAAACTTTACGTGAACCCCACTAAAAACCTGATAGATCCTAAACCTTACATAATCCCCACTAAAAACCTGTTAGATCCTAAACTTTACATGCAACACGAACCCCCCTAAAAACCTGATAGAACTTAAACTTTACATGAACCCCACTAAAAACCTGATAGAACTTAAATTTTATATGAACCCCACTAAAAACCTGATAGAACCTAAACTTTACATGAACCTCACTAAAAACCTGATAGAACCTAAACTTTACATGAACCTCACTAAAAACCTGATAGAACCTAAACTTTACATGAACCCCACTAAAAACCTAATAGAACTTAAACTTTACATGAATCCCACTAAAAACCTGATAGAACCTAAACTTTACATGCACCTAACTAAAAACCTGATAGAACCTAAACTTTACATGAACCCCCCTAAAAACCTGTTAGATCCTAAACTTTACATGCAACACGAACGCCACTAAAAACCTGATAGAACCTAAACTTTACATGAACCCCACTAAAAACCTGATAGAACCTAAACTTCACATGAACCCCACTAAAAATCTAATAGAAACTAAACTTTACATGAACCCCACTAAAAACCTAATAGAACTTAAACTTTACATGAACCTCACTAAAAACCTGATAGAACCTAAACTTTATATGAACCTCACTAAAAACCTGATAGAACCTAAATTTACATGAACCCCACTAAAACATGAGAGAACCTAAACTTTACATGAACCCCACTAAAAACCTGATAGAACTTAAACTTTACATGAACCCCACTAAAAACCTGATAGATCCTAAACTTTACATAATCCCCACTAAAAACCTGATAGATCCTAAACTTTACATGAACCCCAATAAAAGTCTGCTAGAACTTAAACTTTACATGAACCCCACTAAAAACCTGATAGAATTTAAACTCTACATGAACCCCACTAAAAACCTGATAGAACCTAAACTTTACATGAACCCCACTAGAAACCTGATAGATCCTAAACTTTACATAATCACAACTAAAAACCTGATGGAACTTAAACTTTACATGAACCCCACTAAAAACCTGATAGATCCTAAACTTTACATAATCCCCACTAAAAACCTGATAGAACTTAAACTTTACAGGAACCCCACTAAAAAACCTGATAGAACCTAAACTTTACATGAACCCCACTAAAAACCTGATAGAACCTAAACCTTACATGAATCCCACTAAAAACCTGATAGAACCTAAACTTTACGTCAACCCCACTAAAAACCTGATAGAACCTAAACTTTACATGAGCTCCACTAAAAACTTGATAGAACTTAAACTTTTAATGAACCCCACTAAAAACCTGATAGAACTTAAACTTTACAGGAACCCCACTAAAAACCTGATATAACTTAAACTTTACATGAACCCCACTAAAAACCTGATAGAACCTTAACTTTACATTAACCCCACTAAAAACCTGATAGAACTTAAACTTTACATGAACCCCACTAAAAACCTGATAGAACCTAAACTTTACATGAATCCCACTAAAAACCTGATAGAACTTAAACTTTACATGAACCTAACTAAAAACCTGATAGATCCTAAACTTTACATAATCCCCACTAAAAACCTGATAGATCCTAAACTTTACATGCAACACGAACCCCACTAAAAACCTGATAGAACTTAAACTTTACATGAACCCCACTAAAAACCTGATAGAACCTAAACTTCACATGAACCCCACTCAAAATCTTATAGAAACTAAACTTTACATGAACCCCACTAAAAACCTGATAGAACCTAAATCTTACATGAATCCCACTAAAAACCTGATAGAACCTAATCTTTACATCAACACCACTAAAAACCTGATAAAACCTAAACTTTACATGAGCTCCACTAAAAACTTGATAGAACTTAAACTTTTAATGAACCCCACTAAAAACCTGATAGATCCTAAACTTTACATAATCCCCACTAAAAACCTGATAGAACTTAAACTTTACATGAACCCCACTAAAAACCTGATAGATCCTAAACTTTACATAATCCCAACTAAAAACCTGATAGATCCTAAACTTTACATGCAACACGAACCCCACTAAAAACCTGATAGAACTTAAACTTTACATGAACCCCACTAAAAACCTGATAGAACCTAAACTTCACATGAACCCCACTCAAAATCTTATAGAAAGTAAACTTTACATGAACCCCACTAAAAACCTGATAGAACTTAAATCTTATATGAATCCCACTAAAAACCTGATAGAACCTAAATTTACATCAACCCCACTAAAAACCTGATAGAACTTAAACTTTACAGGAACCCCACTAAAAACCTGATAGAACTTAAACTTTACATGAACCCCACTAAAAACCTGATAGAATTTAAACTCTACATAAACCCCACTAAAAACCTGATAGAACCTAAACTTTACATGAACCCCACTAAAAACCTGATAGATCCTAAACTTTACATAATCACAACTAAAAACCTGATGGAACTTAAACTTTACATGAACCCCACTAAAAACCTGATAGATCCTAAACTTTACATAATCCCCACTAAAAACCTGATAGAACTTAAACTTTACAGGAACCCCACTAAAAAACCTGATAGAACCTAAACTTTACATGAACCACACTAAAAACCTGATAGAACCTAAACCTTACATGAATCCCACTAAAAACCTGATAGAACCTAAACTTTACGTCAACCCCACTAAAAACCTGATAGAACCTAAACTTTACATGAGCTCCACTAAAAACTTGATAGAACTTAAACTTTTAATGAACCCCACTAAAAACCTGATAGAACTTAAACTTTACAGGAACCCCACTAAAAACCTGATAGAACTTAAACTTTACATGAACACCACTAAAAACCTGATAGAACTTAAACTTTACATGAACCACACTAAAAACCTGATAGAACTTAAACTTTACATGAACCCCACTAAAAACCTGATAGATCCTAAACTTTACATGCAACACGAACCCCACTAAAAACCTGATAGAACTTAAACTTTACATGAACCCCAGTAAAAACCTGATAGAACTTAAACGTCACATGAACGCCACTAAAAATCTAATAGAAACTAAACTTTACATGAACCCCACTAAAAACCTGATAGAACTTAAACTTTACATGAACCCCACTAAAAACCAGATAGAACTTAAACTTTACATGAACCCCACTAAAAACCTGATAGAACTTAAACTTTACATGAACCCCACTAAAAACATGATAGAACCTAAACTTTACATGAACCCCACTAAAAACCTGATAGATCCTAAACTTTACATGCAACACGAACCCCACTAAAAACCTGATAGATCTTAAACTTTACATGAACCCCACTAAAAACCTGATAGATCCTAAACTTTACATAATCCCCACTAAAAACCTGATAGAACTTAAACTTTACGTGAACCCCACTAAAAACCTGATAGATCCTAAACCTTACATAATCCCCACTAAAAACCTGTTAGATCCTAAACTTTACATGCAACACGAACCCCCCTAAAAACCTGATAGAACTTAAACTTTACATGAACCCCACTAAAAACCTGATAGAACTTAAATTTTATATGAACCCCACTAAAAACCTGATAGAACCTAAACTTTACATGAACCTCACTAAAAACCTGATAGAACCTAAACTTTACATGAACCTCACTAAAAACCTGATAGAACCTAAACTTTACATGAACCCCACTAAAAACCTAATAGAACTTAAACTTTACATGAATCCCACTAAAAACCTGATAGAACCTAAACTTTACATGCACCTAACTAAAAACCTGATAGAACCTAAACTTTACATGAACCCCCCTAAAAACCTGTTAGATCCTAAACTTTACATGCAACACGAACCCCACTAAAAACCTGATAGAACCTAAACTTTACATGAACCCCACTAAAAACCTGATAGAACCTAAACTTCACATGAACCCCACTAAAAATCTTATAGAAACTAAACTTTACATGAATCCCACTAAAAACCTGATAGAACTTAAACTTTACATGAACCCCACTAAAAACATGATAGAACCTAAACTTTACATGAACCCCACTAAAAACCTGATAGATCCTAAACTTTACATGCAACACGAACCCCACTAAAAACCTGATAGAACTTAAACTTTACATGAACCCCAGTAAAAACCTGATAGAACTTAAACGTCACATGAACGCCACTAAAAATCTAATAGAAACTAAACTTTACATGAACCCCACTAAAAACCTGATAGAACTTAAACTTTACATGAACCCCACTAAAAACCAGATAGAACTTAAACTTTACATGAACCCCACTAAAAACCTGATAGAACTTAAACTTTACATGAACCCCACTAAAAACATGATAGAACCTAAACTTTACATGAACCCCACTAAAAACCTGATAGATCCTAAGCTTTACATGCAACACGAACCCCACTAAAAACCTGATAGAACTTAAACTTTACATGAACCCCAGTAAAAACCTGATAGAACCTAAACGTCACATGAACGCCACTAAAAATCTAATAGAAACTAAACTTTACATGAACCCCACTAAAAACCTGATAGAACTTAAATTTTATATGAACCCCACTAAAAACCTGATAGAACCTAAACTTTACATGAACCCCACTAAAAACATGATAGAACCTAAACTTTACATGAACCCCACTAAAAACCTGATAGATCTTAAACTTTACATCAACCCCACTAAAAACCTGATAGATCCTAAACTTTACATAATCCCCACTAAAAACCTGATAGAACTTAAACTTTACGTGAACCCCACTAAAAACCTGATAGATCCTAAACCTTACATAATCCCCACTAAAAACCTGTTAGATCCTAAACTTTACATGCAACACGAACCCCCCTAAAAACCTGATAGAACTTAAACTTTACATGAACCCCACTAAAAACCTGATAGAACTTAAATTTTATATGAACCCCACTAAAAACCTGATAGAACCTAAACTTTACATGAACCTCACTAAAAACCTGATAGAACCTAAACTTTACATGAACCTCACTAAAAACCTGATAGAACCTAAACTTTACATGAACCCCACTAAAAACCTAATAGAACTTAAACTTTACATGAATCCCACTAAAAACCTGATAGAACCTAAACTTTACATGCACCTAACTAAAAACCTGATAGAACCTAAACTTTACATGAACCCCCCTAAAAACCTGTTAGATCCTAAACTTTACATGCAACACGAACCCCACTAAAAACCTGATAGAACCTAAACTTTACATGAACCCCACTAAAAACCTGATAGAACCTAAACTTCACATGAACCCCACTAAAAATCTAATAGAAACTAAACTTTACATGAACCCCACTAAAAACCTAATAGAACTTAAACTTTACATGAACCTCACTAAAAACCTGATAGAACCTAAACTTTATATGAACCTCACTAAAAACCTGATAGAACCTAAATTTACATGAACCCCACTAAAACATGAGAGAACCTAAACTTTACATGAACCCCACTAAAAACCTGATAGAACTTAAACTTTACATGAACCCCACTAAAAACCTGATAGATCCTAAACTTTACATAATCCCCACTAAAAACCTGATAGATCCTAAACTTTACATGAACCCCAATAAAAGTCTGCTAGAACTTAAACTTTACATGAACCCCACTAAAAACCTGATAGAATTTAAACTCTACATGAACCCCACTAAAAACCTGATAGAACCTAAACTTTACATGAACCCCACTAGAAACCTGATAGATCCTAAACTTTACATAATCACAACTAAAAACCTGATGGAACTTAAACTTTACATGAACCCCACTAAAAACCTGATAGATCCTAAACTTTACATAATCCCCACTAAAAACCTGATAGAACTTAAACTTTACAGGAACCCCACTAAAAAACCTGATAGAACCTAAACTTTACATGAACCCCACTAAAAACCTGATAGAACCTAAACCTTACATGAATCCCACTAAAAACCTGATAGAACCTAAACTTTACGTCAACCCCACTAAAAACCTGATAGAACCTAAACTTTACATGAGCTCCACTAAAAACTTGATAGAACTTAAACTTTTAATGAACCCCACTAAAAACCTGATAGAACTTAAACTTTACAGGAACCCCACTAAAAACCTGATATAACTTAAACTTTACATGAACCCCACTAAAAACCTGATAGAACCTTAACTTTACATTAACCCCACTAAAAACCTGATAGAACTTAAACTTTACATGAACCCCACTAAAAACCTGATAGAACCTAAACTTTACATGAACCCCACTAAAAACCTGATAGAACTTAAACTTTACATGAACCTAACTAAAAACCTGATAGATCCTAAACTTTACATAATCCCCACTAAAAACCTGATAGATCCTAAACTTTACATGCAACACGAACCCCACTAAAAACCTGATAGAACTTAAACTTTACATGAACCCCACTAAAAACCTGATAGAACCTAAACTTCACATGAACCCCACTCAAAATCTTATAGAAACTAAACTTTACATGAACCCCACTAAAAACCTGATAGAACCTAAATCTTACATGAATCCCACTAAAAACCTGATAGAACCTAATCTTTACATCAACCCCACTAAAAACCTGATAAAACCTAAACTTTACATGAGCTCCACTAAAAACTTGATAGAACTTAAACTTTTAATGAACCCCACTAAAAACCTGATAGATCCTAAACTTTACATAATCCCCACTAAAAACCTGATAGAACTTAAACTTTACATGAACCCCACTAAAAACCTGATAGATCCTAAACTTTACATAATCCCAACTAAAAACCTGATAGATCCTAAACTTTACATGCAACACGAACCCCACTAAAAACCTGATAGAACTTAAACTTTACATGAACCCCACTAAAAACCTGATAGAACCTAAACTTCACATGAACCCCACTCAAAATCTTATAGAAAGTAAACTTTACATGAACCCCACTAAAAACCTGATAGAACCTAAATCTTATATGAATCCCACTAAAAACCTGATAGAACCTAAATTTACATCAACCCCACTAAAAACCTGATAGAACTTAAACTTTACAGGAACCCCACTAAAAACCTGATAGAACTTAAACTTTACATGAACCCCACTAAAAACCTGATAGAATTTAAACTCTACATAAACCCCACTAAAAACCTGATAGAACCTAAACTTTACATGAACCCCACTAAAAACCTGATAGATCCTAAACTTTACATAATCACAACTAAAAACCTGATGGAACTTAAACTTTACATGAACCCCACTAAAAACCTGATAGATCCTAAACTTTACATAATCCCCACTAAAAACCTGATAGAACTTAAACTTTACAGGAACCCCACTAAAAAACCTGATAGAACCTAAACTTTACATGAACCACACTAAAAACCTGATAGAACCTAAACCTTACATGAATCCCACTAAAAACCTGATAGAACCTAAACTTTACGTCAACCCCACTAAAAACCTGATAGAACCTAAACTTTACATGAGCTCCACTAAAAACTTGATAGAACTTAAACTTTTAATGAACCCCACTAAAAACCTGATAGAACTTAAACTTTACAGGAACCCCACTAAAAACCTGATAGAACTTAAACTTTACATGAACCCCACTAAAAACCTGATAGAACCTTAACTTTACATTAACCCCACTAAAAACCTGATAGAACTTAAACTTTACATGAACCCCACTAAAAACCTGATAGAACCTAAACTTTACATGAACCCCACTAAAAACCTGATAGATCCTAAACTTTACATAATCCCCACTAAAAACCTGATAGAACTTAAACTTTACATGAACCCCACTAAAAACCTGATAGATCCTAAACTTTACATAATCCCCACTAAAAACCTGATAGATCCTAAACTTTACATGAACCCCAATAAAAGTCTGCTAGAACTTAAACTTTACATGAACCCCACTAAAAACCTGATAGAATTTAAACTCTACATGAACCCCACTAAAAACCTGATAGAACCTAAACTTTACGTGAACCCCACTAGAAACCTGATAGATCCTAAACTTTACATAATCACAACTAAAAACCTGATGGAACTTAAACTTTACATGAACCCCACTAAAAACCTGATAGATCCTAAACTTTACATAATCCCCACTAAAAACCTGATAGAACTTAAACTTTACAGGAACCCCACTAAAAAACCTGATAGAACCTAAACTTTACATGAACCCCACTAAAAACCTGATAGAACCTAAACCTTACATGAATCCCACTAAAAACCTGATAGAACCTAAACTTTACGTCAACCCCACTAAAAACCTGATAGAACCTAAACTTTACATGAGCTCCACTAAAAACTTGATAGAACTTAAACTTTTAATGAACCCCACTAAAAACCTGATAGAACTTAAACTTTACAGGAACCCCACTAAAAACCTGATATAACTTAAACTTTACATGAACCCCACTAAAAACCTGATAGAACCTTAACTTTACATTAACCCCACTAAAAACCTGATAGAACTTAAACTTTACATGAACCCCACTAAAAACCTGATAGAACCTAAACTTTACATGAACCCCACTAAAAACCTGATAGAACTTAAACTTTACATGAACCTAACTAAAAACCTGATAGATCCTAAACTTTACATAATCCCCACTAAAAACCTGATAGATCCTAAACTTTACATGCAACACGAACCCCACTAAAAACCTGATAGAACTTAAACTTTACATGAACCCCACTAAAAACCTGATAGAACCTAAACTTCACATGAACCCCACTCAAAATCTTATAGAAACTAAACTTTACATGAACCCCACTAAAAACCTGATAGAACCTAAATCTTACATGAATCCCACTAAAAACCTGATAGAACCTAATCTTTACATCAACCCCACTAAAAACCTGATAAAACCTAAACTTTACATGAGCTCCACTAAAAACTTGATAGAACTTAAACTTTTAATGAACCCCACTAAAAACCTGATAGATCCTAAACTTTACATAATCCCCACTAAAAACCTGATAGAACTTAAACTTTACATGAACCCCACTAAAAACCTGATAGAACCTAAACTTTACATGAACCCCACTAAAAACCTGATAGATCCTAAACTTTACATAATCCCCACTAAAAACCTGATAGAACTTAAACTTTACATGAACCCCACTAAAAACCTGATAGATCCTAAACTTTACATAATCCCCACTAAAAACCTGATAGATCCTAAACTTTACATGAACCCCAATAAAAGTCTGCTAGAACTTAAACTTTACATGAACCCCACTAAAAACCTGATAGAATTTAAACTCTACATGAACCCCACTAAAAACCTGATAGAACCTAAACTTTACGTGAACCCCACTAGAAACCTGATAGATCCTAAACTTTACATAATCACAACTAAAAACCTGATGGAACTTAAACTTTACATGAACCCCACTAAAAACCTGATAGATCCTAAACTTTACATAATCCCCACTAAAAACCTGATAGAACTTAAACTTTACAGGAACCCCACTAAAAAACCTGATAGAACCTAAACTTTACATGAACCCCACTAAAAACCTGATAGAACCTAAACCTAACATGAATCCCACTAAAAACCTGATAGAACCTAAACTTTACGTCAACCCCACTAAAAACCTGATAGAACCTAAACTTTACATGAGCTCCACTAAAAACTTGATAGAACTTAAACTTTTAATGAACCCCACTAAAAACCTGATAGAACTTAAACTTTACAGGAACCCCACTAAAAACCTGATATAACTTAAACTTTACATGAACCCCACTAAAAACCTGATAGAACCTTAACTTTACATTAACCCCACTAAAAACCTGATAGAACTTAAACTTTACATGAACCCCACTAAAAACCTGATAGAACCTAAACTTTACATGAACCCCACTAAAAACCTGATAGAACTTAAACTTTACATGAACCTAACTAAAAACCTGATAGATCCTAAACTTTACATAATCCCCACTAAAAACCTGATAGATCCTAAACTTTACATGCAACACGAACCCCACTAAAAACCTGATAGAACTTAAACTTTACATGAACCCCACTAAAAACCTGATAGAACCTAAACTTCACATGAACCCCACTCAAAATCTTATAGAAACTAAACTTTACATGAACCCCACTAAAAACCTGATAGAACCTAAATCTTACATGAATCCCACTAAAAACCTGATAGAACCTAATCTTTACATCAACCCCACTAAAAACCTGATAAAACCTAAACTTTACATGAGCTCCACTAAAAACTTGATAGAACTTAAACTTTTAATGAACCCCACTAAAAACCTGATAGATCCTAAACTTTACATAATCCCCACTAAAAACCTGATAGAACTTAAACTTTACATGAACCCCACTAAAAACCTGATAGATCCTAAACTTTACATAATCCCAACTAAAAACCTGATAGATCCTAAACTTTACATGCAACACGAACCCCACTAAAAACCTGATAGAACTTAAACTTTACATGAACCCCACTAAAAACCTGATAGAACCTAAACTTCACATGAACCCCACTCAAAATCTTATAGAAAGTAAACTTTACATGAACCCCACTAAAAACCTGATAGAACCTAAATCTTACAGGAACCCCACTAAAAACCTGATAGAACTTAAACTTTACATGAACCCCACTAAAAACCTGATAGAATTTAAACTCTACATAAACCCCACTAAAAACCTGATAGAACCTAAACTTTACATGAACCCCACTAAAAACCTGATAGATCCTAAACTTTACATAATCACAACTAAAAACCTGATGGAACTTAAACTTTACATGAACCCCACTAAAAACCTGATAGATCCTAAACTTTACATAATCCCCACTAAAAACCTGATAGAACTTAAACTTTACAGGAACCCCACTAAAAACCTGATAGAACCTAAACTTTACATGAGCTCCACTAAAAACTTGATAGAACTTAAACTTTTAATGAACCCCACTAAAAACCTGATAGAACTTAAACTTTACAGGAACCCCACTAAAAACCTGATAGAACTTAAACTTTACATGAACCCCACTAAAAACCTGATAGAACCTTAACTTTACATTAACCCCACTAAAAACCTGATAGAACTTAAACTTTACATGAACCCCACTAAAAACCTGATAGAACCTAAACTTTACATGAACCCCACTAAAAACCTGATAGATCCTAAACTTTACATAATCCCCACTAAAAACCTGATAGAACTTAAACTTTACATGAACCCCACTAAAAACCTGATAGATCCTAAACTTTACATAATCCCCACTAAAAACCTGATAGATCCTAAACTTTACATGCAACACGAACCCCACTAAAAACCTGATAGAACTTAAACTTTACATGAACCCCACTAAAAACCTGATAGAACCTAAACTTCACATGAACCCCACTCAAAATCTTATAGAAACTAAACTTTACATGAACCCCACTAAAAACCTGATAGAACCTAAATCTTACATGAATCCCACTAAAAACCTGATAGAACCTAAATTTACATCAACCCCACTAAAAACCTGATAGAACTTAAACTTTACAGGAACCCCACTAAAAACCTGATAGAACTTAAACTTTACATGAACCCCACTAAAAACCTGATAGAACCTAAACTTCACATGAACCCCACTAAAAATCTAATAGAAACTAAACTTTACATGAACCCCACTAAAAACCTGATAGAACTAAAATTTTATATGAACCCCACTAAAAACCTGATAGAACCTAAACTTTACATGAACCTCACTAAAAACCTGATAGAACCTAAACTTTACATGAACCTCACTAAAAACCTGATAGAACCTAAACTTTACATGAACCCCACTAAAAACCTAATAGAACTTAAACTTTACATGAATCCCACTAAAAACCTGATAGAATCTAAACTTTACATGAACCTAACTAAAAACCTGATAGAACCTAAACTTTACATGAACCCCACCAAAAACCTGTTAAATCCTAAACTTTACATGCAACACGAACCCCACTAAAAACCTGATAGAACCTAAACTTTACATGAACCCCACTAAAAACCTGATAGAACCTAAACTTCACATGAACCCCACTAAAAATCTTATAGAAACTAAACTTTACATGAACCCCACTAAAAACCTGATAGAACTTAAATTTTATATGAACCCCACTAAAAACCTGATAAAACTTAAACTTTACATGAACCACTCTAAAAACCTGATAGAACCTAAACTTCACATGAACCCCACTAAAAATCTAATAGAAACTAAACTTTACATGAACCCCACTAAAAACCTGATAGAACTTAAACTTTACATGAACAGCACTAAAAACCTGATAGAACTTAAACTTTACATGAACCCCACTAAAAACCTGATAGAACTTAAACTTTACATGAACCCCACTAAAAACATGATAGAACCTAAACTTTACATGAACCCCACTAAAAACCTGATAGATCCTAAACTTTACATGCAACACGAACCCCACTAAAAACCTGATAGAACTTAAACTTTACATGAACCCCAGTAAAAACCTGATAGAACTTAAACGTCACATGAACGCCACTAAAAATCAAATAGAAACTAAACTTTACATGAACCCCACTAAAAACCTGATAGAACTTAAACTTTACATGAACCCCACTAAAAACCAGATAGAACTTAAACTTTACATGAACCCCACTAAAAACCTGATAGAACTTAAACTTTACATGAACCCCACTAAAAACATGATAGAACCTAAACTTTACATGAACCCCACTAAAAACCTGATAGATCCTAAACTTTACATGCAACACGAACCCCACTAAAAACCTGATAGATCTTAAACTTTACATGAACCCCACTAAAAACCTGATAGATCCTAAACTTTACATAATCCCCACTAAAAACCTGATAGAACTTAAACTTTACGTGAACCCCACTAAAAACCTGATAGATCCTAAACCTTACATAATCCCCACTAAAAACCTGTTAGATCCTAAACTTTACATGCAACACGAACCCCCCTAAAAACCTGATAGAACTTAAACTTTACATGAACCCCACTAAAAACCTGATAGAACTTAAATTTTATATGAACCCCACTAAAAACCTGATAGAACCTAAACTTTACATGAACCTCACTAAAAACCTGATAGAACCTAAACTTTACATGAACCTCACTAAAAACCTGATAGAACCTAAACTTTACATGAACCCCACTAAAAACCTAATAGAACTTAAACTTTACATGAATCCCACTAAAAACCTGATAGAACCTAAACTTTACATGCACCTAACTAAAAACCTGATAGAACCTAAACTTTACATGAACCCCCCTAAAAACCTGTTAGATCCTAAACTTTACATGCAACACGAACCCCACTAAAAACCTGATAGAACCTAAACTTTACATGAACCCCACTAAAAACCTGATAGAACCTAAACTTCACATGAACCCCACTAAAAATCTTATAGAAACTAAACTTTACATGAATCCCACTAAAAACCTGATAGAACTTAAACTTTACATGAACCCCACTAAAAACCTGATAGATCCTAAACTTTACATGCAACACGAACCCCACTAAAAACCTGATAGAACTTAAACTTTACATGAACCCCAGTAAAAACCTGATAGAACTTAAACGTCACATGAACGCCACTAAAAATCTAATAGAAACTAAACTTTACATGAACCCCACTAAAAACCTGATAGAACTTAAATTTTATATGAACCCCACTAAAAACCTGATAGAACCTAAACTTTACATGAACCCCACTAAAAACATGATAGAACCTAAACTTTACATGAACCCCACTAAAAACCTGATAGATCTTAAACTTTACATCAACCCCACTAAAAACCTGATAGATCCTAAACTTTACATAATCCCCACTAAAAACCTGATAGAACTTAAACTTTACGTGAACCCCACTAAAAACCTGATAGATCCTAAACCTTACATAATCCCCACTAAAAACCTGTTAGATCCTAAACTTTACATGCAACACGAACCCCCCTAAAAACCTGATAGAACTTAAACTTTACATGAACCCCACTAAAAACCTGATAGAACTTAAATTTTATATGAACCCCACTAAAAACCTGATAGAACCTAAACTTTACATGAACCTCACTAAAAACCTGATAGAACCTAAACTTTACATGAACCTCACTAAAAACCTGATAGAACCTAAACTTTACATGAACCCCACTAAAAACCTAATAGAACTTAAACTTTACATGAATCCCACTAAAAACCTGATAGAACCTAAACTTTACATGCACCTAACTAAAAACCTGATAGAACCTAAACTTTACATGAACCCCCCTAAAAACCTGTTAGATCCTAAACTTTACATGCAACACGAACCCCACTAAAAACCTGATAGAACCTAAACTTTACATGAACCCCACTAAAAACCTGATAGAACCTAAACTTCACATGAACCCCACTAAAAATCTTATAGAAACTAAACTTTACATGAATCCCACTAAAAACCTGATAGAACTTAAATTTTATATGAACCCCACTAAAAACCTGATAGAACCTAAACTTTACATGAACCTCACTAAAAACCTGATAGAACCTAAACTTTACATGAACCTCACTAAAAACCTGATAGAACCTAAACTTTACATGAACCCCACTAAAAACCTAATAGAACTTAAACTTTACATGAATCCCACTAAAAACCTGATAGAACCTAAACTTTACATGAACCTAACTAAAAACCTGATAGAACCTAAACTTTACATGAACCCCACTAAAAACCTGTTAGATCCTAAACTTTACATGCAACACGAACCCCACTAAAAACCTGATAGAACCTAAACTTTACATGAACCCCACTAAAAACCTGATAGAACCTAAACTTCACATGAACCCCACTAAAAATCTTATAGAAACTAAACTTTACATGAACCCACTAAAAACCTGATAGAACTTAAATTTGTTATGAACCCCACTAAAAACCTGATAGAACTTAAACTTTACATGAACCACTCTAAAAACCTGATAGAACCTAAACTTCACATGAACCCCACTAAAAATCTAATAGAAACTAAACTTTACATGAACCCCACTAAAAACCTGATAGAACTTAAACTTTACATGAACCCCACTAAAAACCTGATAGAACTTAAACTTTACATGAACCCCACTAAAAACCTGATAGAACCTAAACTTCACATGAACCCCACTAAAAATCTAATAGAAACTAAACTTTACATGAACCCCACTAAAAACCTGATAGAACTAAAATTTTATATGAACCCCACTAAAAACCTGATAGAACCTAAACTTTACATGAACCTCACTAAAAACCTGATAGAACCTAAACTTTACATGAACCTCACTAAAAACCTGATAGAACCTAAACTTTACATGAACCCCACTAAAAACCTAATAGAACTTAAACTTTACATGAATCCCACTAAAAACCTGATAGAATCTAAACTTTACATGAACCTAACTAAAAACCTGATAGAACCTAAACTTTACATGAACCCCACCAAAAACCTGTTAAATCCTAAACTTTACATGCAACACGAACCCCACTAAAAACCTGATAGAACCTAAACTTTACATGAACCCCACTAAAAACCTGATAGAACCTAAACTTCACATGAACCCCACTAAAAATCTTATAGAAACTAAACTTTACATGAACCCCACTAAAAACCTGATAGAACTTAAATTTTATATGAACCCCACTAAAAACCTGATAAAACTTAAACTTTACATGAACCACTCTAAAAACCTGATAGAACCTAAACTTCACATGAACCCCACTAAAAATCTAATAGAAACTAAACTTTACATGAACCCCACTAAAAACCTGATAGAACTTAAACTTTACATGAACAGCACTAAAAACCTGATAGAACTTAAACTTTACATGAACCCCACTAAAAACCTGATAGAACTTAAACTTTACATGAACCCCACTAAAAACATGATAGAACCTAAACTTTACATGAACCCCACTAAAAACCTGATAGATCCTAAACTTTACATGCAACACGAACCCCACTAAAAACCTGATAGAACTTAAACTTTACATGAACCCCAGTAAAAACCTGATAGAACTTAAACGTCACATGAACGCCACTAAAAATCAAATAGAAACTAAACTTTACATGAACCCCACTAAAAACCTGATAGAACTTAAACTTTACGTGAACCCCACTAAAAACCTGATAGATCCTAAACCTTACATAATCCCCACTAAAAACCTGTTAGATCCTAAACTTTACATGCAACACGAACCCCCCTAAAAACCTGATAGAACTTAAACTTTACATGAACCCCACTAAAAACCTGATAGAACTTAAATTTTATATGAACCCCACTAAAAACCTGATAGAACCTAAACTTTACATGAACCTCACTAAAAACCTGATAGAACCTAAACTTTACATGAACCTCACTAAAAACCTGATAGAACCTAAACTTTACATGAACCCCACTAAAAACCTAATAGAACTTAAACTTTACATGAATCCCACTAAAAACCTGATAGAACCTAAACTTTACATGCACCTAACTAAAAACCTGATAGAACCTAAACTTTACATGAACCCCCCTAAAAACCTGTTAGATCCTAAACTTTACATGCAACACGAACCCCACTAAAAACCTGATAGAACCTAAACTTTACATGAACCCCACTAAAAACCTGATAGAACCTAAACTTCACATGAACCCCACTAAAAATCTTATAGAAACTAAACTTTACATGAATCCCACTAAAAACCTGATAGAACTTAAACTTTACATGAACCCCACTAAAAACATGATAGAACCTAAACTTTACATGAACCCCACTAAAAACCTGATAGATCCTAAACTTTACATGCAACACGAACCCCACTAAAAACCTGATAGAACTTAAACTTTACATGAACCCCAGTAAAAACCTGATAGAACTTAAACGTCACATGAACGCCACTAAAAATCTAATAGAAACTAAACTTTACATGAACCCCACTAAAAACCTGATAGAACTTAAATTTTATATGAACCCCACTAAAAACCTGATAGAACCTAAACTTTACATGAACCCCACTAAAAACATGATAGAACCTAAACTTTACATGAACCCCACTAAAAACCTGATAGATCTTAAACTTTACATCAACCCCACTAAAAACCTGATAGATCCTAAACTTTACATAATCCCCACTAAAAACCTGATAGAACTTAAACTTTACGTGAACCCCACTAAAAACCTGATAGATCCTAAACCTTACATAATCCCCACTAAAAACCTGTTAGATCCTAAACTTTACATGCAACACGAACCCCCCTAAAAACCTGATAGAACTTAAACTTTACATGAACCCCACTAAAAACCTGATAGAACTTAAATTTTATATGAACCCCACTAAAAACCTGATAGAACCTAAACTTTACATGAACCTCACTAAAAACCTGATAGAACCTAAACTTTACATGAACCTCACTAAAAACCTGATAGAACCTAAACTTTACATGAACCCCACTAAAAACCTAATAGAACTTAAACTTTACATGAATCCCACTAAAAACCTGATAGAACCTAAACTTTACATGCACCTAACTAAAAACCTGATAGAACCTAAACTTTACATGAACCCCCCTAAAAACCTGTTAGATCCTAAACTTTACATGCAACACGAACCCCACTAAAAACCTGATAGAACCTAAACTTTACATGAACCCCACTAAAAACCTGATAGAACCTAAACTTCACATGAACCCCACTAAAAATCTTATAGAAACTAAACTTTACATGAATCCCACTAAAAACCTGATAGAACTTAAATTTTATATGAACCCCACTAAAAACCTGATAGAACCTAAACTTTACATGAACCTCACTAAAAACCTGATAGAACCTAAACTTTACATGAACCTCACTAAAAACCTGATAGAACCTAAACTTTACATGAACCCCACTAAAAACCTAATAGAACTTAAACTTTACATGAATCCCACTAAAAACCTGATAGAACCTAAACTTTACATGAACCTAACTAAAAACCTGATAGAACCTAAACTTTACATGAACCCCACTAAAAACCTGTTAGATCCTAAACTTTACATGCAACACGAACCCCACTAAAAACCTGATAGAACCTAAACTTTACATGAACCCCACTAAAAACCTGATAGAACCTAAACTTCACATGAACCCCACTAAAAATCTTATAGAAACTAAACTTTACATGAACCCACTAAAAACCTGATAGAACTTAAATTTGTTATGAACCCCACTAAAAACCTGATAGAACTTAAACTTTACATGAACCACTCTAAAAACCTGATAGAACCTAAACTTCACATGAACCCCACTAAAAATCTAATAGAAACTAAACTTTACATGAACCCCACTAAAAACCTGATAGAACTTAAACTTTACATGAACCCCACTAAAAACCTGATAGAACTTAAACTTTACATGAACCCCACTAAAAACCTGATAGAACCTAAACTTCACATGAACCCCACTAAAAATCTAATAGAAACTAAACTTTACATGAACCCCACTAAAAACCTGATAGAACTAAAATTTTATATGAACCCCACTAAAAACCTGATAGAACCTAAACTTTACATGAACCTCACTAAAAACCTGATAGAACCTAAACTTTACATGAACCTCACTAAAAACCTGATAGAACCTAAACTTTACATGAACCCCACTAAAAACCTAATAGAACTTAAACTTTACATGAATCCCACTAAAAACCTGATAGAATCTAAACTTTACATGAACCTAACTAAAAACCTGATAGAACCTAAACTTTACATGAACCCCACCAAAAACCTGTTAAATCCTAAACTTTACATGCAACACGAACCCCACTAAAAACCTGATAGAACCTAAACTTTACATGAACCCCACTAAAAACCTGATAGAACCTAAACTTCACATGAACCCCACTAAAAATCTTATAGAAACTAAACTTTACATGAACCCCACTAAAAACCTGATAGAACTTAAATTTTATATGAACCCCACTAAAAACCTGATAAAACTTAAACTTTACATGAACCACTCTAAAAACCTGATAGAACCTAAACTTCACATGAACCCCACTAAAAATCTAATAGAAACTAAACTTTACATGAACCCCACTAAAAACCTGATAGAACTTAAACTTTACATGAACAGCACTAAAAACCTGATAGAACTTAAACTTTACATGAACCCCACTAAAAACCTGATAGAACTTAAACTTTACATGAACCCCACTAAAAACATGATAGAACCTAAACTTTACATGAACCCCACTAAAAACCTGATAGATCCTAAACTTTACATGCAACACGAACCCCACTAAAAACCTGATAGAACTTAAACTTTACATGAACCCCAGTAAAAACCTGATAGAACTTAAACGTCACATGAACGCCACTAAAAATCAAATAGAAACTAAACTTTACATGAACCCCACTAAAAACCTGATAGAACTTAAACTTTACATGAACCCCACTAAAAACCAGATAGAACTTAAACTTTACATGAACCCCACTAAAAACCTGATAGAACTTAAACTTTACATGAACCCCACTAAAAACATGATAGAACCTAAACTTTACATGAACCCCACTAAAAACCTGATAGATCCTAAACTTTACATGCAACACGAACCCCACTAAAAACCTGATAGATCTTAAACTTTACATGAACCCCACTAAAAACCTGATAGATCCTAAACTTTACATAATCCCCACTAAAAACCTGATAGAACTTAAACTTTACGTGAACCCCACTAAAAACCTGATAGATCCTAAACCTTACATAATCCCCACTAAAAACCTGTTAGATCCTAAACTTTACATGCAACACGAACCCCCCTAAAAACCTGATAGAACTTAAACTTTACATGAACCCCACTAAAAACCTGATAGAACTTAAATTTTATATGAACCCCACTAAAAACCTGATAGAACCTAAACTTTACATGAACCTCACTAAAAACCTGATAGAACCTAAACTTTACATGAACCTCACTAAAAACCTGATAGAACCTAAACTTTACATGAACCCCACTAAAAACCTAATAGAACTTAAACTTTACATGAATCCCACTAAAAACCTGATAGAACCTAAACTTTACATGCACCTAACTAAAAACCTGATAGAACCTAAACTTTACATGAACCCCCCTAAAAACCTGTTAGATCCTAAACTTTACATGCAACACGAACCCCACTAAAAACCTGATAGAACCTAAACTTTACATGAACCCCACTAAAAACCTGATAGAACCTAAACTTCACATGAACCCCACTAAAAATCTTATAGAAACTAAACTTTACATGAATCCCACTAAAAACCTGATAGAACTTAAACTTTACATGAACCCCACTAAAAACATGATAGAACCTAAACTTTACATGAACCCCACTAAAAACCTGATAGATCCTAAACTTTACATGCAACACGAACCCCACTAAAAACCTGATAGAACTTAAACTTTACATGAACCCCAGTAAAAACCTGATAGAACTTAAACGTCACATGAACGCCACTAAAAATCTAATAGAAACTAAACTTTACATGAACCCCACTAAAAACCTGATAGAACTTAAATTTTACATGAACCCCACTAAAAACCTGATAGAACTTAAATTTTATATGAACCCCACTAAAAACCTGATAGAACCTAAACTTTACATGAGCTCCACTAAAAACTTGATAGAACTTAAACTTTTAATGAACCCCACTAAAAACCTGATAGAACTTAAACTTTACAGGAACCCCACTAAAAACCTGATAGAACTTAAACTTTACATGAACCCCACTAAAAACCTGATAGAACCTTAACTTTACATTAACCCCACTAAAAACCTGATAGAACTTAAACTTTACATGAACCCCACTAAAAACCTGATAGAACCTAAACTTTACATGAACCCCACTAAAAACCTGATAGATCCTAAACTTTACATAATCCCCACTAAAAACCTGATAGAACTTAAACTTTACATGAACCCCACTAAAAACCTGATAGATCCTAAACTTTACATAATCCCCACTAAAAACCTGATAGATCCTAAACTTTACATGCAACACGAACCCCACTAAAAACCTGATAGAACTTAAACTTTACATGAACCCCACTAAAAACCTGATAGAACCTAAACTTCACATGAACCCCACTCAAAATCTTATAGAAACTAAACTTTACATGAACCCCACTAAAAACCTGATAGAACCTAAATCTTACATGAATCCCACTAAAAACCTGATAGAACCTAAATTTACATCAACCCCACTAAAAACCTGATAGAACTTAAACTTTACAGGAACCCCACTAAAAACCTGATAGAACTTAAACTTTACATGAACCCCACTAAAAACCTGATAGAACCTAAACTTCACATGAACCCCACTAAAAATCTAATAGAAACTAAACTTTACATGAACCCCACTAAAAACCTGATAGAACTAAAATTTTATATGAACCCCACTAAAAACCTGATAGAACCTAAACTTTACATGAACCTCACTAAAAACCTGATAGAACCTAAACTTTACATGAACCTCACTAAAAACCTGATAGAACCTAAACTTTACATGAACCCCACTAAAAACCTAATAGAACTTAAACTTTACATGAATCCCACTAAAAACCTGATAGAATCTAAACTTTACATGAACCTAACTAAAAACCTGATAGAACCTAAACTTTACATGAACCCCACCAAAAACCTGTTAAATCCTAAACTTTACATGCAACACGAACCCCACTAAAAACCTGATAGAACCTAAACTTTACATGAACCCCACTAAAAACCTGATAGAACCTAAACTTCACATGAACCCCACTAAAAATCTTATAGAAACTAAACTTTACATGAACCCCACTAAAAACCTGATAGAACTTAAATTTTATATGAACCCCACTAAAAACCTGATAAAACTTAAACTTTACATGAACCACTCTAAAAACCTGATAGAACCTAAACTTCACATGAACCCCACTAAAAATCTAATAGAAACTAAACTTTACATGAACCCCACTAAAAACCTGATAGAACTTAAACTTTACATGAACAGCACTAAAAACCTGATAGAACTTAAACTTTACATGAACCCCACTAAAAACCTGATAGAACTTAAACTTTACATGAACCCCACTAAAAACATGATAGAACCTAAACTTTACATGAACCCCACTAAAAACCTGATAGATCCTAAACTTTACATGCAACACGAACCCCACTAAAAACCTGATAGAACTTAAACTTTACATGAACCCCAGTAAAAACCTGATAGAACTTAAACGTCACATGAACGCCACTAAAAATCAAATAGAAACTAAACTTTACATGAACCCCACTAAAAACCTGATAGAACTTAAACTTTACATGAACCCCACTAAAAACCAGATAGAACTTAAACTTTACATGAACCCCACTAAAAACCTGATAGAACTTAAACTTTACATGAACCCCACTAAAAACATGATAGAACCTAAACTTTACATGAACCCCACTAAAAACCTGATAGATCCTAAACTTTACATGCAACACGAACCCCACTAAAAACCTGATAGATCTTAAACTTTACATGAACCCCACTAAAAACCTGATAGATCCTAAACTTTACATAATCCCCACTAAAAACCTGATAGAACTTAAACTTTACGTGAACCCCACTAAAAACCTGATAGATCCTAAACCTTACATAATCCCCACTAAAAACCTGTTAGATCCTAAACTTTACATGCAACACGAACCCCCCTAAAAACCTGATAGAACTTAAACTTTACATGAACCCCACTAAAAACCTGATAGAACTTAAATTTTATATGAACCCCACTAAAAACCTGATAGAACCTAAACTTTACATGAACCTCACTAAAAACCTGATAGAACCTAAACTTTACATGAACCTCACTAAAAACCTGATAGAACCTAAACTTTACATGAACCCCACTAAAAACCTAATAGAACTTAAACTTTACATGAATCCCACTAAAAACCTGATAGAACCTAAACTTTACATGCACCTAACTAAAAACCTGATAGAACCTAAACTTTACATGAACCCCCCTAAAAACCTGTTAGATCCTAAACTTTACATGCAACACGAACCCCACTAAAAACCTGATAGAACCTAAACTTTACATGAACCCCACTAAAAACCTGATAGAACCTAAACTTCACATGAACCCCACTAAAAATCTTATAGAAACTAAACTTTACATGAATCCCACTAAAAACCTGATAGAACTTAAACTTTACATGAACCCCACTAAAAACCTGATAGATCCTAAACTTTACATGCAACACGAACCCCACTAAAAACCTGATAGAACTTAAACTTTACATGAACCCCAGTAAAAACCTGATAGAACTTAAACGTCACATGAACGCCACTAAAAATCTAATAGAAACTAAACTTTACATGAACCCCACTAAAAACCTGATAGAACTTAAATTTTATATGAACCCCACTAAAAACCTGATAGAACCTAAACTTTACATGAACCCCACTAAAAACATGATAGAACCTAAACTTTACATGAACCCCACTAAAAACCTGATAGATCTTAAACTTTACATCAACCCCACTAAAAACCTGATAGATCCTAAACTTTACATAATCCCCACTAAAAACCTGATAGAACTTAAACTTTACGTGAACCCCACTAAAAACCTGATAGATCCTAAACCTTACATAATCCCCACTAAAAACCTGTTAGATCCTAAACTTTACATGCAACACG
The DNA here is from genome assembly GCA_963680875.1 of Bathymodiolus brooksi. Classification (NCBI taxonomy): domain Eukaryota; kingdom Metazoa; phylum Mollusca; class Bivalvia; order Mytilida; family Modiolidae; genus Bathymodiolus; species Bathymodiolus brooksi. The sequence continues at coordinate 2,126,379 of OY804580.1, forward strand.
AACCCCCCTAAAAACCTGATAGAACTTAAACTTTACATGAACCCCACTAAAAACCTGATAGAACTTAAATTTTATATGAACCCCACTAAAAACCTGATAGAACCTAAACTTTACATGAACCTCACTAAAAACCTGATAGAACCTAAACTTTACATGAACCTCACTAAAAACCTGATAGAACCTAAACTTTACATGAACCCCACTAAAAACCTAATAGAACTTAAACTTTACATGAATCCCACTAAAAACCTGATAGAACCTAAACTTTACATGCACCTAACTAAAAACCTGATAGAACCTAAACTTTACATGAACCCCACTAAAAACCTAATAGAACTTAAACTTTACATGAATCCCACTAAAAACCTGATAGAACCTAAACTTTACATGAACCTAACTAAAAACCTGATAGAACCTAAACTTTACATGAACCCCACTAAAAACCTGTTAGATCCTAAACTTTACATGCAACACGAACCCCACTAAAAACCTGATAGAACCTAAACTTTACATGAACCCCACTAAAAACCTGATAGAACCTAAACTTCACATGAACCCCACTAAAAATCTTATAGAAACTAAACTTTACATGAACCCACTAAAAACCTGATAGAACTTAAATTTGTTATGAACCCCACTAAAACCTGATAGAACTTAAACTTTACATGAACCACTCTAAAAACCTGATAGAACCTAAACTTCACATGAACCCCACTAAAAATCTAATAGAAACTAAACTTTACATGAACCCCACTAAAAACCTGATAGAACTTAAACTTTACATGAACCCCACTAAAAACCTGATAGAACTTAAACTTTACATGAACCCCACTAAAAACCTGATAGAACCTAAACTTCACATGAACCCCACTAAAAATCTAATAGAAACTAAACTTTACATGAACCCCACTAAAAACCTGATAGAACTAAAATTTTATATGAACCCCACTAAAAACCTGATAGAACCTAAACTTTACATGAACCTCACTAAAAACCTGATAGAACCTAAACTTTACATGAACCTCACTAAAAACCTGATAGAACCTAAACTTTACCTGAACCCCACTAAAAACCTAATAGAACTTAAACTTTACATGAATCCCACTAAAAACCTGATAGAATCTAAACTTTACATGAACCTAACTAAAACCTGATAGAACCTAAACTTTACATGAACCCCACCAAAAACCTGTTAATCCTAAACTTTACATGCAACACGAACCCCACTAAAAACCTGATAGAACCTAAACTTTACATGAACCCCACTAAAAACCTGATAGAACCTAAACTTCACATGAACCCCACTAAAAATCTTATAGAAACTAAACTTTACATGAACCCCACTAAAAACCTGATAGAACTTAAATTTTATATGAACCCCACTAAAAACCTGATAAAACTTAAACTTTACATGAACCACTCTAAAAACCTGATAGAACCTAAACTTCACATGAACCCCACTAAAAATCTAATAGAAACTAAACTTTACATGAACCCCACTAAAAACCTGATAGAACTTAAACTTTACATGAACAGCACTAAAAACCTGATAGAACTTAAACTTTACATGAACCCCACTAAAAAACCTGATAGAACTTAAACTTTACATGAACCCCACTAAAAACATGATAGAACCTAACTTTACATGAACCCCACTAAAAACCTGATAGATCCTAAACTTTACATGCAACACGAACCCCACTAAAAACCTGATAGAACTTAAACTTTACATGAACCCCAGTAAAAACCTGATAGAACTTAAACGTCACATGAACGCCACTAAAAATCAAATAGAAACTAAACTTTACATGAACCCCACTAAAAACCTGATAGAACTTAAACTTTACGTGAACCCCACTAAAAACCTGATAGATCCTAAACCTTACATAATCCCCACTAAAAACCTGTTAGATCCTAAACTTTACATGCAACACGAACCCCCCTAAAAACCTGATAGAACTTAAACTTTACATGAACCCCACTAAAAACCTGATAGAACTTAAATTTTATATGAACCCCACTAAAAACCTGATAGAACCTAAACTTTACATGAACCTCACTAAAAACCTGATAGAACCTAAACTTTACATGAACCTCACTAAAAACCTGATAGAACCTAAACTTTACATGAACCCCACTAAAAACCTAATAGAACTTAAACTTTACATGAATCCCACTAAAAACCTGATAGAACCTAAACTTTACATGCACCTAACTAAAAACCTGATAGAACCTAAACTTTACATGAACCCCCCTAAAAACCTGTTAGATCCTAAACTTTACATGCAACACGAACCCCACTAAAAACCTGATAGAACCTAAACTTTACATGAACCCCACTAAAAACCTGATAGAACCTAAACTTCACATGAACCCCACTAAAAATCTTATAGAAACTAAACTTTACATGAATCCCACTAAAAACCTGATAGAACTTAAACTTTACATGAACCCCACTAAAAACATGATAGAACCTAAACTTTACATGAACCCCACTAAAAACCTGATAGATCCTAAACTTTACATGCAACACGAACCCCACTAAAAACCTGATAGAACTTAAACTTTACATGAACCCCAGTAAAAACCTGATAGAACTTAAACGTCACATGAACGCCACTAAAAATCTAATAGAAACTAAACTTTACATGAACCCCACTAAAAACCTGATAGAACTTAAATTTTATATGAACCCCACTAAAAACCTGATAGAACCTAAACTTTACATGAACCCCACTAAAAACATGATAGAACCTAAACTTTACATGAACCCCACTAAAAACCTGATAGATCTTAAACTTTACATCAACCCCACTAAAAACCTGATAGATCCTAAACTTTACATAATCCCCACTAAAAACCTGATAGAACTTAAACTTTACGTGAACCCCACTAAAAACCTGATAGATCCTAAACCTTACATAATCCCCACTAAAAACCTGTTAGATCCTAAACTTTACATGCAACACGAACCCCCCTAAAAACCTGATAGAACTTAAACTTTACATGAACCCCACTAAAAACCTGATAGAACTTAAATTTTATATGAACCCCACTAAAAACCTGATAGAACCTAAACTTTACATGAACCTCACTAAAAACCTGATAGAACCTAAACTTTACATGAACCTCACTAAAAACCTGATAGAACCTAAACTTTACATGAACCCCACTAAAAACCTAATAGAACTTAAACTTTACATGAATCCCACTAAAAACCTGATAGAACCTAAACTTTACATGCACCTAACTAAAAACCTGATAGAACCTAAACTTTACATGAACCCCCCTAAAAACCTGTTAGATCCTAAACTTTACATGCAACACGAACCCCACTAAAAACCTGATAGAACCTAAACTTTACATGAACCCCACTAAAAACCTGATAGAACCTAAACTTCACATGAACCCCACTAAAAATCTTATAGAAACTAAACTTTACATGAATCCCACTAAAAACCTGATAGAACTTAAATTTTATATGAACCCCACTAAAAACCTGATAGAACCTAAACTTTACATGAACCTCACTAAAAACCTGATAGAACCTAAACTTTACATGAACCTCACTAAAAACCTGATAGAACCTAAACTTTACATGAACCCCACTAAAAACCTAATAGAACTTAAACTTTACATGAATCCCACTAAAAACCTGATAGAACCTAAACTTTACATGAACCTAACTAAAAACCTGATAGAACCTAAACTTTACATGAACCCCACTAAAAACCTGTTAGATCCTAAACTTTACATGCAACACGAACCCCACTAAAAACCTGATAGAACCTAAACTTTACATGAACCCCACTAAAAACCTGATAGAACCTAAACTTCACATGAACCCCACTAAAAATCTTATAGAAACTAAACTTTACATGAACCCACTAAAAACCTGATAGAACTTAAATTTGTTATGAACCCCACTAAAAACCTGATAGAACTTAAACTTTACATGAACCACTCTAAAAACCTGATAGAACCTAAACTTCACATGAACCCCACTAAAAATCTAATAGAAACTAAACTTTACATGAACCCCACTAAAAACCTGATAGAACTTAAACTTTACATGAACCCCACTAAAAACCTGATAGAACTTAAACTTTACATGAACCCCACTAAAAACCTGATAGAACCTAAACTTCACATGAACCCCACTAAAAATCTAATAGAAACTAAACTTTACATGAACCCCACTAAAAACCTGATAGAACTAAAATTTTATATGAACCCCACTAAAAACCTGATAGAACCTAAACTTTACATGAACCTCACTAAAAACCTGATAGAACCTAAACTTTACATGAACCTCACTAAAAACCTGATAGAACCTAAACTTTACATGAACCCCACTAAAAACCTAATAGAACTTAAACTTTACATGAATCCCACTAAAAACCTGATAGAATCTAAACTTTACATGAACCTAACTAAAAACCTGATAGAACCTAAACTTTACATGAACCCCACCAAAAACCTGTTAAATCCTAAACTTTACATGCAACACGAACCCCACTAAAAACCTGATAGAACCTAAACTTTACATGAACCCCACTAAAAACCTGATAGAACCTAAACTTCACATGAACCCCACTAAAAATCTTATAGAAACTAAACTTTACATGAACCCCACTAAAAACCTGATAGAACTTAAATTTTATATGAACCCCACTAAAAACCTGATAAAACTTAAACTTTACATGAACCACTCTAAAAACCTGATAGAACCTAAACTTCACATGAACCCCACTAAAAATCTAATAGAAACTAAACTTTACATGAACCCCACTAAAAACCTGATAGAACTTAAACTTTACATGAACAGCACTAAAAACCTGATAGAACTTAAACTTTACATGAACCCCACTAAAAACCTGATAGAACTTAAACTTTACATGAACCCCACTAAAAACATGATAGAACCTAAACTTTACATGAACCCCACTAAAAACCTGATAGATCCTAAACTTTACATGCAACACGAACCCCACTAAAAACCTGATAGAACTTAAACTTTACATGAACCCCAGTAAAAACCTGATAGAACTTAAACGTCACATGAACGCCACTAAAAATCAAATAGAAACTAAACTTTACATGAACCCCACTAAAAACCTGATAGAACTTAAACTTTACATGAACCCCACTAAAAACCAGATAGAACTTAAACTTTACATGAACCCCACTAAAAACCTGATAGAACTTAAACTTTACATGAACCCCACTAAAAACATGATAGAACCTAAACTTTACATGAACCCCACTAAAAACCTGATAGATCCTAAACTTTACATGCAACACGAACCCCACTAAAAACCTGATAGATCTTAAACTTTACATGAACCCCACTAAAAACCTGATAGATCCTAAACTTTACATAATCCCCACTAAAAACCTGATAGAACTTAAACTTTACGTGAACCCCACTAAAAACCTGATAGATCCTAAACCTTACATAATCCCCACTAAAAACCTGTTAGATCCTAAACTTTACATGCAACACGAACCCCCCTAAAAACCTGATAGAACTTAAACTTTACATGAACCCCACTAAAAACCTGATAGAACTTAAATTTTATATGAACCCCACTAAAAACCTGATAGAACCTAAACTTTACATGAACCTCACTAAAAACCTGATAGAACCTAAACTTTACATGAACCTCACTAAAAACCTGATAGAACCTAAACTTTACATGAACCCCACTAAAAACCTAATAGAACTTAAACTTTACATGAATCCCACTAAAAACCTGATAGAACCTAAACTTTACATGCACCTAACTAAAAACCTGATAGAACCTAAACTTTACATGAACCCCCCTAAAAACCTGTTAGATCCTAAACTTTACATGCAACACGAACCCCACTAAAAACCTGATAGAACCTAAACTTTACATGAACCCCACTAAAAACCTGATAGAACCTAAACTTCACATGAACCCCACTAAAAATCTTATAGAAACTAAACTTTACATGAATCCCACTAAAAACCTGATAGAACTTAAACTTTACATGAACCCCACTAAAAACATGATAGAACCTAAACTTTACATGAACCCCACTAAAAACCTGATAGATCCTAAACTTTACATGCAACACGAACCCCACTAAAAACCTGATAGAACTTAAACTTTACATGAACCCCAGTAAAAACCTGATAGAACTTAAACGTCACATGAACGCCACTAAAAATCTAATAGAAACTAAACTTTACATGAACCCCACTAAAAACCTGATAGAACTTAAATTTTATATGAACCCCACTAAAAACCTGATAGAACCTAAACTTTACATGAACCCCACTAAAAACATGATAGAACCTAAACTTTACATGAACCCCACTAAAAACCTGATAGATCTTAAACTTTACATCAACCCCACTAAAAACCTGATAGATCCTAAACTTTACATAATCCCCACTAAAAACCTGATAGAACTTAAACTTTACGTGAACCCCACTAAAAACCTGATAGATCCTAAACCTTACATAATCCCCACTAAAAACCTGTTAGATCCTAAACTTTACATGCAACACGAACCCCCCTAAAAACCTGATAGAACTTAAACTTTACATGAACCCCACTAAAAACCTGATAGAACTTAAATTTTATATGAACCCCACTAAAAACCTGATAGAACCTAAACTTTACATGAACCTCACTAAAAACCTGATAGAACCTAAACTTTACATGAACCTCACTAAAAACCTGATAGAACCTAAACTTTACATGAACCCCACTAAAAACCTAATAGAACTTAAACTTTACATGAATCCCACTAAAAACCTGATAGAACCTAAACTTTACATGCACCTAACTAAAAACCTGATAGAACCTAAACTTTACATGAACCCCCCTAAAAACCTGTTAGATCCTAAACTTTACATGCAACACGAACCCCACTAAAAACCTGATAGAACCTAAACTTTACATGAACCCCACTAAAAACCTGATAGAACCTAAACTTCACATGAACCCCACTAAAAATCTTATAGAAACTAAACTTTACATGAATCCCACTAAAAACCTGATAGAACTTAAATTTTATATGAACCCCACTAAAAACCTGATAGAACCTAAACTTTACATGAACCTCACTAAAAACCTGATAGAACCTAAACTTTACATGAACCTCACTAAAAACCTGATAGAACCTAAACTTTACATGAACCCCACTAAAAACCTAATAGAACTTAAACTTTACATGAATCCCACTAAAAACCTGATAGAACCTAAACTTTACATGAACCCCACTAAAAACCTGATAGATCCTAAACTTTACATGCAACACGAACCCCACTAAAAACCTGATAGAACTTAAACTTTACATGAACCCCAGTAAAAACCTGATAGAACTTAAACGTCACATGAACGCCACTAAAAATCAAATAGAAACTAAACTTTACATGAACCCCACTAAAAACCTGATAGAACTTAAACTTTACATGAACCCCACTAAAAACCAGATAGAACTTAAACTTTACATGAACCCCAATAAAAACCTGATAGAACTTAAACTTTACATGAACCCCACTAAAAACATGATAGAACCTAAACTTTACATGAACCCCACTAAAAACCTGATAGATCCTAAACTTTACATGCAACACGAACCCCACTAAAAACCTGATAGATCTTAAACTTTACATGAACCCCACTAAAAACCTGATAGATCCTAAACTTTACATAATCCCCACTAAAAACCTGATAGAACTTAAACTTTACGTGAACCCCACTAAAAACCTGATAGATCCTAAACCTTACATAATCCCCACTAAAAACCTGTTAGATCCTAAACTTTACATGCAACACGAACCCCCCTAAAAACCTGATAGAACTTAAACTTTACATGAACCCCACTAAAAACCTGATAGAACTTAAATTTTATATGAACCCCACTAAAAACCTGATAGAACCTAAACTTTACATGAACCTCACTAAAAACCTGATAGAACCTAAACTTTACATGAACCTCACTAAAAACCTGATAGAACCTAAACTTTACATGAACCCCACTAAAAACCTAATAGAACTTAAACTTTACATGAATCCCACTAAAAACCTGATAGAACCTAAACTTTACATGCACCTAACTAAAAACCTGATAGAACCTAAACTTTACATGAACCCCCCTAAAAACCTGTTAGATCCTAAACTTTACATGCAACACGAACCCCACTAAAAACCTGATAGAACCTAAACTTTACATGAACCCCACTAAAAACCTGATAGAACCTAAACTTCACATGAACCCCACTAAAAATCTTATAGAAACTAAACTTTACATGAATCCCACTAAAAACCTGATAGAACTTAAACTTTACATGAACCCCACTAAAAACATGATAGAACCTAAACTTTACATGAACCCCACTAAAAACCTGATAGATCCTAAACTTTACATGCAACACGAACCCCACTAAAAACCTGATAGAACTTAAACTTTACATGAACCCCAGTAAAAACCTGATAGAACTTAAACGTCACATGAACGCCACTAAAAATCTAATAGAAACTAAACTTTACATGAACCCCACTAAAAACCTGATAGAACTTAAATTTTATATGAACCCCACTAAAAACCTGATAGAACCTAAACTTTACATGAACCCCACTAAAAACATGATAGAACCTAAACTTTACATGAACCCCACTAAAAACCTGATAGATCTTAAACTTTACATCAACCCCACTAAAAACCTGATAGATCCTAAACTTTACATAATCCCCACTAAAAACCTGATAGAACTTAAACTTTACGTGAACCCCACTAAAAACCTGATAGATCCTAAACCTTACATAATCCCCACTAAAAACCTGTTAGATCCTAAACTTTACATGCAACACGAACCCCCCTAAAAACCTGATAGAACTTAAACTTTACATGAACCCCACTAAAAACCTGATAGAACTTAAATTTTATATGAACCCCACTAAAAACCTGATAGAACCTAAACTTTACATGAACCTCACTAAAAACCTGATAGAACCTAAACTTTACATGAACCTCACTAAAAACCTGATAGAACCTAAACTTTACATGAACCCCACTAAAAACCTAATAGAACTTAAACTTTACATGAATCCCACTAAAAACCTGATAGAACCTAAACTTTACATGCACCTAACTAAAAACCTGATAGAACCTAAACTTTACATGAACCCCCCTAAAAACCTGTTAGATCCTAAACTTTACATGCAACACGAACCCCACTAAAAACCTGATAGAACCTAAACTTTACATGAACCCCACTAAAAACCTGATAGAACCTAAACTTCACATGAACCCCACTAAAAATCTTATAGAAACTAAACTTTACATGAATCCCACTAAAAACCTGATAGAACTTAAATTTTATATGAACCCCACTAAAAACCTGATAGAACCTAAACTTTACATGAACCTCACTAAAAACCTGATAGAACCTAAACTTTACATGAACCTCACTAAAAACCTGATAGAACCTAAACTTTACATGAACCCCACTAAAAACCTAATAGAACTTAAACTTTACATGAATCCCACTAAAAACCTGATAGAACCTAAACTTTACATGAACCTAACTAAAAACCTGATAGAACCTAAACTTTACATGAACCCCACTAAAAACCTGTTAGATCCTAAACTTTACATGCAACACGAACCCCACTAAAAACCTGATAGAACCTAAACTTTACATGAACCCCACTAAAAACCTGATAGAACCTAAACTTCACATGAACCCCACTAAAAATCTTATAGAAACTAAACTTTACATGAACCCACTAAAAACCTGATAGAACTTAAATTTGTTATGAACCCCACTAAAAACCTGATAGAACTTAAACTTTACATGAACCACTCTAAAAACCTGATAGAACCTAAACTTCACATGAACCCCACTAAAAATCTAATAGAAACTAAACTTTACATGAACCCCACTAAAAACCTGATAGAACTTAAACTTTACATGAACCCCACTAAAAACCTGATAGAACTTAAACTTTACATGAACCCCACTAAAAACCTGATAGAACTTAAACTTTACATGAACCCCACTAAAAACATGATAGAACCTAAACTTTACATGAACCCCACTAAAAACCTGATAGATCCTAAACTTTACATGCAACACGAACCCCACTAAAAACCTGATAGAACTTAAACTTTACATGAACCCCAGTAAAAACCTGATAGAACCTAAACGTCACATGAACGCCACTAAAAATCTAATAGAACCTAAACTTTACATGAACCTCACTAAAAACCTGATAGAACCTAAACTTTATATGAACCTCACTAAAAACCTGATAGAACCTAAATTTACATGAACCCCACTAAAACATGAGAGAACCTAAACTTTACATGAACCCCACTAAAAACCTGATAGAACTTAAACTTTACATGAACCCCACTAAAAACCTGATAGATCCTAAACTTTACATAATCCCCACTAAAAACCTGATAGATCCTAAACTTTACATGAACCCCAATAAAAGTCTGCTAGAACTTAAACTTTACATGAACCCCACTAAAAACCTGATAGAATTTAAACTCTACATGAACCCCACTAAAAACCTGATAGAACCTAAACTTTACATGAACCCCACTAGAAACCTGATAGATCCTAAACTTTACATAATCACAACTAAAAACCTGATGGAACTTAAACTTTACATGAACCCCACTAAAAACCTGATAGATCCTAAACTTTACATAATCCCCACTAAAAACCTGATAGAACTTAAACTTTACAGGAACCCCACTAAAAAACCTGATAGAACCTAAACTTTACATGAACCCCACTAAAAACCTGATAGAACCTAAACCTTACATGAATCCCACTAAAAACCTGATAGAACCTAAACTTTACGTCAACCCCACTAAAAACCTGATAGAACCTAAACTTTACATGAGCTCCACTAAAAACTTGATAGAACTTAAACTTTTAATGAACCCCACTAAAAACCTGATAGAACTTAAACTTTACAGGAACCCCACTAAAAACCTGATATAACTTAAACTTTACATGAACCCCACTAAAAACCTGATAGAACCTTAACTTTACATTAACCCCACTAAAAACCTGATAGAACTTAAACTTTACATGAACCCCACTAAAAACCTGATAGAACCTAAACTTTACATGAACCCCACTAAAAACCTGATAGAACTTAAACTTTACATGAACCTAACTAAAAACCTGATAGATCCTAAACTTTACATAATCCCCACTAAAAACCTGATAGATCCTAAACTTTACATGCAACACGAACCCCACTAAAAACCTGATAGAACTTAAACTTTACATGAACCCCACTAAAAACCTGATAGAACCTAAACTTCACATGAACCCCACTCAAAATCTTATAGAAACTAAACTTTACATGAACCCCACTAAAAACCTGATAGAACCTAAATCTTACATGAATCCCACTAAAAACCTGATAGAACCTAATCTTTACATCAACCCCACTAAAAACCTGATAAAACCTAAACTTTACATGAGCTCCACTAAAAACTTGATAGAACTTAAACTTTTAATGAACCCCACTAAAAATCTGATAGATCCTAAACTTTACATAATCCCCACTAAAAACCTGATAGAACTTAAACTTTACATGAACCCCACTAAAAACCTGATAGATCCTAAACTTTACATAATCACAACTAAAAACCTGATGGAACTTAAACTTTACATGAACCCCACTAAAAACCTGATAGATCCTAAACTTTACATAATCCCCACTAAAAACCTGATAGAACTTAAACTTTACAGGAACCCCACTAAAAAACCTGATAGAACCTAAACTTTACATGAACCCCACTAAAAACCTGATAGAACCTAAACCTTACATGAATCCCACTAAAAACCTGATAGAACCTAAACTTTACGTCAACCCCACTAAAAACCTGATAGAACCTAAACTTTACATGAGCTCCACTAAAAACTTGATAGAACTTAAACTTTTAATGAACCCCACTAAAAACCTGATAGAACTTAAACTTTACAGGAACCCCACTAAAAACCTGATAGAACTTAAACTTTACATGAACCCCACTAAAAACCTGATAGAACCTTAACTTTACATTAACCCCACTAAAAACCTGATAGAACTTAAACTTTACATGAACCCCACTAAAAACCTGATAGAACCTAAACTTTACATGAACCCCACTAAAAACCTGATAGATCCTAAACTTTACATAATCCCCACTAAAAACCTGATAGAACTTAAACTTTACATGAACCCCACTAAAAACCTGATAGATCCTAAACTTTACATAATCCCCACTAAAAACCTGATAGATCCTAAACTTTACATGCAACACGAACCCCACTAAAAACCTGATAGAACTTAAACTTTACATGAACCCCACTAAAAACCTGATAGAACCTAAACTTCACATGAACCCCACTCAAAATCTTATAGAAACTAAACTTTACATGAACCCCACTAAAAACCTGATAGAACCTAAATCTTACATGAATCCCACTAAAAACCTGATAGAACCTAAATTTACATCAACCCCACTAAAAACCTGATAGAACTTAAACTTTACAGGAACCCCACTAAAAACCTGATAGAACTTAAACTTTACATGAACCCCACTAAAAACCTGATAGAACCTAAACTTCACATGAACCCCACTAAAAATCTAATAGAAACTAAACTTTACATGAACCCCACTAAAAACCTGAAAGAACTTAAATTTTATATGAACCCCACTAAAAACCTGATAGAACCTAAACTTTACATGAACCTCACTAAAAACCTGATAGAACCTAAACTTTACATGAACCTCACTAAAAACCTGATAGAACCTAAACTTTACATGAACCCCACTAAAAACCTAATAGAACTTAAACTTTACATGAATCCCACTAAAAACCTGATAGAACCTAAACTTTACATGAACCTAACTAAAAACCTGATAGAACCTAAACTTTACATGAACCCCACTAAAAACCTGTTAAATCCTAAACTTTACATGCAACACGAACCCCACTAAAAACCTGATAGAACCTAAACTTTACATGAACCCCACTAAAAACCTGATAGAACCTAAACTTCACATGAACCCCACTAAAAATCTTATAGAAACTAAACTTTACATGAACCCCACTAAAAACCTGATAGAACTTAAATTTTATATGAACCCCACTAAAAACCTGATAAAACTTAAACTTTACATGAACCACTCTAAAAACCTGATAGAACCTAAACTTCACATGAACCCCACTAAAAATCTAATAGAAACTAAACTTTACATGAACCCCACTAAAAACCTGATAGAACTTAAACTTTACATGAACCCCACTAAAAACCTGATAGAACTTAAACTTTACATGAACCCGACTAAAAACCTGATAGAACTTAAACTTTACATGAACCCCACTAAAAACATGATAGAACCTAAACTTTACATGAATCCCACTAAAAACCTGATAGATCCTAAACTTTACATGCAACACGAACCCCACTAAAAACCTGATAGAACTTAAACTTTACATGAACCCCAGTAAAAACCTGATAGAACTTAAACGTCACATGAACGCCACTAAAAATCTAATAGAAACTAAACTTTACATGAACCCCACTAAAAACCTGATAGAACTTAAACTTTACATGAACCCCACTAAAAACCAGATAGAACTTAAACTTTACATGAACCCCACTAAAAACCTGATAGAACTTAAACTTTACATGAACCCCACTAAAAACATGATAGAACCTAAACTTTACATGAACCCCACTAAAAACCTGATAGATCCTAAACTTTACATGCAACACGAACCCCACTAAAAACCTGATAGAACTTAAACTTTACATGAACCCCAGTAAAAACCTGATAGAACCTAAACGTCACATGAACGCCACTAAAAATCTAATAGAAACTAAACTTTACATGAACCCCACTAAAAACCTGATAGAACTTAAATTTTATATGAACCCCACTAAAAACCTGATAAAACTTAAACTTTACATGAACCACTCTAAAAACCTGATAGAACCTAAACTTCACATGAACCCCACTAAAAATCTAATAGAAACTAAACTTTACATGAACCCCACTAAAAACCTGATAGAACTTAAACTTTACATGAACAGCACTAAAAACCTGATAGAACTTAAACTTTACATGAACCCCACTAAAAACCTGATAGAACTTAAACTTTACATGAACCCCACTAAAAACATGATAGAACCTAAACTTTACATGAACCCCACTAAAAACCTGATAGATCCTAAACTTTACATGCAACACGAACCCCACTAAAAACCTGATAGAACTTAAACTTTACATGAACCCCAGTAAAAACCTGATAGAACTTAAACGTCACATGAACGCCACTAAAAATCAAATAGAAACTAAACTTTACATGAACCCCACTAAAAACCTGATAGAACTTAAACTTTACATGAACCCCACTAAAAACCAGATAGAACTTAAACTTTACATGAACCCCACTAAAAACCTGATAGAACTTAAACTTTACATGAACCCCACTAAAAACATGATATAACCTAAACTTTACATGAACCCCACTAAAAACCTGATAGATCCTAAACTTTACATGCAACACGAACCCCACTAAAAACCTGATAGATCTTAAACTTTACATGAACCCCACTAAAAACCTGATAGATCCTAAACTTTACATAATCCCCACTAAAAACCTGATAGAACTTAAACTTTACGTGAACCCCACTAAAAACCTGATAGATCCTAAACCTTACATAATCCCCACTAAAAACCTGTTAGATCCTAAACTTTACATGCAACACGAACCCCCCTAAAAACCTGATAGAACTTAAACTTTACATGAACCCCACTAAAAACCTGATAGAACTTAAATTTTATATGAACCCCACTAAAAACCTGATAGAACCTAAACTTTACATGAACCTCACTAAAAACCTGATAGAACCTAAACTTTACATGAACCTCACTAAAAACCTGATAGAACCTAAACTTTACATGAACCCCACTAAAAACCTAATAGAACTTAAACTTTACATGAATCCCACTAAAAACCTGATAGAACCTAAACTTTACATGCACCTAACTAAAAACCTGATAGAACCTAAACTTTACATGAACCCCCCTAAAAACCTGTTAGATCCTAAACTTTACATGCAACACGAACCCCACTAAAAACCTGATAGAACCTAAACTTTACATGAACCCCACTAAAAACCTGATAGAACCTAAACTTCACATGAACCCCACTAAAAATCTTATAGAAACTAAACTTTACATGAATCCCACTAAAAACCTGATAGAACTTAAACTTTACATGAACCCCACTAAAAACATGATAGAACCTAAACTTTACATGAACCCCACTAAAAACCTGATAGATCCTAAACTTTACATGCAACACGAACCCCACTAAAAACCTGATAGAACTTAAACTTTACATGAACCCCAGTAAAAACCTGATAGAACTTAAACGTCACATGAACGCCACTAAAAATCTAATAGAAACTAAACTTTACATGAACCCCACTAAAAACCTGATAGAACTTAAATTTTATATGAACCCCACTAAAAACCTGATAGAACCTAAACTTTACATGAACCCCACTAAAAACATGATAGAACCTAAACTTTACATGAACCCCACTAAAAACCTGATAGATCTTAAACTTTACATCAACCCCACTAAAAACCTGATAGATCCTAAACTTTACATAATCCCCACTAAAAACCTGATAGAACTTAAACTTTACGTGAACCCCACTAAAAACCTGATAGATCCTAAACCTTACATAATCCCCACTAAAAACCTGTTAGATCCTAAACTTTACATGCAACACGAACCCCCCTAAAAACCTGATAGAACTTAAACTTTACATGAACCCCACTAAAAACCTGATAGAACTTAAATTTTATATGAACCCCACTAAAAACCTGATAGAACCTAAACTTTACATGAACCTCACTAAAAACCTGATAGAACCTAAACTTTACATGAACCTCACTAAAAACCTGATAGAACCTAAACTTTACATGAACCCCACTAAAAACCTAATAGAACTTAAACTTTACATGAATCCCACTAAAAACCTGATAGAACCTAAACTTTACATGCACCTAACTAAAAACCTGATAGAACCTAAACTTTACATGAACCCCCCTAAAAACCTGTTAGATCCTAAACTTTACATGCAACACGAACCCCACTAAAAACCTGATAGAACCTAAACTTTACATGAACCCCACTAAAAACCTGATAGAACCTAAACTTCACATGAACCCCACTAAAAATCTTATAGAAACTAAACTTTACATGAATCCCACTAAAAACCTGATAGAACTTAAATTTTATATGAACCCCACTAAAAACCTGATAGAACCTAAACTTTACATGAACCTCACTAAAAACCTGATAGAACCTAAACTTTACATGAACCTCACTAAAAACCTGATAGAACCTAAACTTTACATGAACCCCACTAAAAACCTAATAGAACTTAAACTTTACATGAATCCCACTAAAAACCTGATAGAACCTAAACTTTACATGAACCTAACTAAAAACCTGATAGAACCTAAACTTTACATGAACCCCACTAAAAACCTGTTAGATCCTAAACTTTACATGCAACACGAACCCCACTAAAAACCTGATAGAACCTAAACTTTACATGAACCCCACTAAAAACCTGATAGAACCTAAACTTCACATGAACCCCACTAAAAATCTTATAGAAACTAAACTTTACATGAACCCACTAAAAACCTGATAGAACTTAAATTTGTTATGAACCCCACTAAAAACCTGATAGAACTTAAACTTTACATGAACCACTCTAAAAACCTGATAGAACCTAAACTTCACATGAACCCCACTAAAAATCTAATAGAAACTAAACTTTACATGAACCCCACTAAAAACCTGATAGAACTTAAACTTTACATGAACCCCACTAAAAACCTGATAGAACTTAAACTTTACATGAACCCCACTAAAAACCTGATAGAACTTAAACTTTACATGAACCCCACTAAAAACATGATAGAACCTAAACTTTACATGAACCCCACTAAAAACCTGATAGATCCTAAACTTTACATGCAACACGAACCCCACTAAAAACCTGATAGAACTTAAACTTTACATGAACCCCAGTAAAAACCTGATAGAACCTAAACGTCACATGAACGCCACTAAAAATCTAATAGAACCTAAACTTTACATGAACCTCACTAAAAACCTGATAGAACCTAAACTTTATATGAACCTCACTAAAAACCTGATAGAACCTAAATTTACATGAACCCCACTAAAACATGAGAGAACCTAAACTTTACATGAACCCCACTAAAAACCTGATAGAACTTAAACTTTACATGAACCCCACTAAAAACCTGATAGATCCTAAACTTTACATAATCCCCACTAAAAACCTGATAGATCCTAAACTTTACATGAACCCCAATAAAAGTCTGCTAGAACTTAAACTTTACATAAACCCCACTAAAAACCTGATAGAATTTAAACTCTACATGAACCCCACTAAAAACCTGATAGAACCTAAACTTTACATGAACCCCACTAGAAACCTGATAGATCCTAAACTTTACATAATCACAACTAAAAACCTGATGGAACTTAAACTTTACATGAACCCCACTAAAAACCTGATAGATCCTAAACTTTACATAATCCCCACTAAAAACCTGATAGAACTTAAACTTTACAGGAACCCCACTAAAAAACCTGATAGAACCTAAACTTTACATGAACCCCACTAAAAACCTGATAGAACCTAAACCTTACATGAATCCCACTAAAAACCTGATAGAACCTAAACTTTACGTCAACCCCACTAAAAACCTGATAGAACCTAAACTTTACATGAGCTCCACTAAAAACTTGATAGAACTTAAACTTTTAATGAACCCCACTAAAAACCTGATAGAACTTAAACTTTACAGGAACCCCACTAAAAATCTGATATAACTTAAACTTTACATGAACCCCACTAAAAACCTGATAGAACCTTAACTTTACATTAACCCCACTAAAAACCTGATAGAACTTAAACTTTACATGAACCCCACTAAAAACCTGATAGAACCTAAACTTTACATGAACCCCACTAAAAACCTGATAGAACTTAAACTTTACATGAACCTAACTAAAAACCTGATAGATCCTAAACTTTACATAATCCCCACTAAAAACCTGATAGATCCTAAACTTTACATGCAACACGAACCCCACTAAAAACCTGATAGAACTTAAACTTTACATGAACCCCACTAAAAACCTGATAGAACCTAAACTTCACATGAACCCCACTCAAAATCTTATAGAAACTAAACTTTACATGAACCCCACTAAAAACCTGATAGAACCTAAATCTTACATGAATCCCACTAAAAACCTGATAGAACCTAATCTTTACATCAACCCCACTAAAAACCTGATAAAACCTAAACTTTACATGAGCTCCACTAAAAACTTGATAGAACTTAAACTTTTAATGAACCCCACTAAAAATCTGATAGATCCTAAACTTTACATAATCCCCACTAAAAACCTGATAGAACTTAAACTTTACATGAACCCCACTAAAAACCTGATAGATCCTAAACTTTACATAATCACAACTAAAAACCTGATGGAACTTAAACTTTACATGAACCCCACTAAAAACCTGATAGATCCTAAACTTTACATAATCCCCACTAAAAACCTGATAGAACTTAAACTTTACAGGAACCCCACTAAAAAACCTGATAGAACCTAAACTTTACATGAACCCCACTAAAAACCTGATAGAACCTAAACCTTACATGAATCCCACTAAAAACCTGATAGAACCTAAACTTTACGTCAACCCCACTAAAAACCTGATAGAACCTAAACTTTACATGAGCTCCACTAAAAACTTGATAGAACTTAAACTTTTAATGAACCCCACTAAACACCTGATAGAACTTAAACTTTACAGGAACCCCACTAAAAACCTGATAGAACTTAAACTTTACATGAACCCCACTAAAAACCTGATAGAACCTTAACTTTACATTAACCCCACTAAAAACCTGATAGAACTTAAACTTTACATGAACCCCACTAAAAACCAGATAGAACTTAAACTTTACATGAACCCCACTAAAAACCTGATAGAACTTAAACTTTACATGAACCCCACTAAAAACATGATATAACCTAAACTTTACATGAACCCCACTAAAAACCTGATAGATCCTAAACTTTACATGCAACACGAACCCCACTAAAAACCTGATAGATCTTAAACTTTACATGAACCCCACTAAAAACCTGATAGATCCTAAACTTTACATAATCCCCACTAAAAACCTGATAGAACTTAAACTTTACGTGAACCCCACTAAAAACCTGATAGATCCTAAACCTTACATAATCCCAACTAAAAACCTGTTAGATCCTAAACTTTACATGCAACACGAACCCCCCTAAAAACCTGATAGAACTTAAACTTTACATGAACCCCACTAAAAACCTGATAGAACTTAAATTTTATATGAACCCCACTAAAAACCTGATAGAACCTAAACTTTACATGAACCTCACTAAAAACCTGATAGAACCTAAACTTTACATGAACCTCACTAAAAACCTGATAGAACCTAAACTTTACATGAACCCCACTAAAAACCTAATAGAACTTAAACTTTACATGAATCCCACTAAAAACCTGATAGAACCTAAACTTTACATGCACCTAACTAAAAACCTGATAGAACCTAAACTTTACATGAACCCCCCTAAAAACCTGTTAGATCCTAAACTTTACATGCAACACGAACCCCACTAAAAACCTGATAGAACCTAAACTTTACATGAACCCCACTAAAAACCTGATAGAACCTAAACTTCACATGAACCCCACTAAAAATCTTATAGAAACTAAACTTTACATGAATCCCACTAAAAACCTGATAGAACTTAAACTTTACATGAACCCCACTAAAAACATGATAGAACCTAAACTTTACATGAACCCCACTAAAAACCTGATAGATCCTAAACTTTACATGCAACACGAACCCCACTAAAAACCTGATAGAACTTAAACTTTACATGAACCCCAGTAAAAACCTGATAGAACTTAAACGTCACATGAACGCCACTAAAAATCTAATAGAAACTAAACTTTACATGAACCCCACTAAAAACCTGATAGAACTTAAATTTTATATGAACCCCACTAAAAACCTGATAGAACCTAAACTTTACATGAACCCCACTAAAAACATGATAGAACCTAAACTTTACATGAACCCCACTAAAAACCTGATAGATCTTAAACTTTACATCAACCCCACTAAAAACCTGATAGATCCTAAACTTTACATAATCCCCACTAAAAACCTGATAGAACTTAAACTTTACGTGAACCCCACTAAAAACCTGATAGATCCTAAACCTTACATAATCCCCACTAAAAACCTGTTAGATCCTAAACTTTACATGCAACACGAACCCCCCTAAAAACCTGATAGAACTTAAACTTTACATGAACCCCACTAAAAACCTGATAGAACTTAAATTTTATATGAACCCCACTAAAAACCTGATAGAACCTAAACTTTACATGAACCTCACTAAAAACCTGATAGAACCTAAACTTTACATGAACCTCACTAAAAACCTGATAGAACCTAAACTTTACATGAACCCCACTAAAAACCTAATAGAACTTAAACTTTACATGAATCCCACTAAAAACCTGATAGAACCTAAACTTTACATGCACCTAACTAAAAACCTGATAGAACCTAAACTTTACATGAACCCCCCTAAAAACCTGTTAGATCCTAAACTTTACATGCAACACGAACCCCACTAAAAACCTGATAGAACCTAAACTTTACATGAACCCCACTAAAAACCTGATAGAACCTAAACTTCACATGAACCCCACTAAAAATCTTATAGAAACTAAACTTTACATGAATCCCACTAAAAACCTGATAGAACTTAAATTTTATATGAACCCCACTAAAAACCTGATAGAACCTAAACTTTACATGAACCTCACTAAAAACCTGATAGAACCTAAACTTTACATGAACCTCACTAAAAACCTGATAGAACCTAAACTTTACATGAACCCCACTAAAAACCTAATAGAACTTAAACTTTACATGAATCCCACTAAAAACCTGATAGAACCTAAACTTTACATGAACCTAACTAAAAACCTGATAGAACCTAAACTTTACATGAACCCCACTAAAAACCTGTTAGATCCTAAACTTTACATGCAACACGAACCCCACTAAAAACCTGATAGAACCTAAACTTTACATGAACCCCACTAAAAACCTGATAGAACCTAAACTTCACATGAACCCCACTAAAAATCTTATAGAAACTAAACTTTACATGAACCCACTAAAAACCTGATAGAACTTAAATTTGTTATGAACCCCACTAAAAACCTGATAGAACTTAAACTTTACATGAACCACTCTAAAAACCTGATAGAACCTAAACTTCACATGAACCCCACTAAAAATCTAATAGAAACTAAACTTTACATGAACCCCACTAAAAACCTGATAGAACTTAAACTTTACATGAACCCCACTAAAAACCTGATAGAACTTAAACTTTACATGAACCCCACTAAAAACCTGATAGAACTTAAACTTTACATGAACCCCACTAAAAACATGATAGAACCTAAACTTTACATGAACCCCACTAAAAACCTGATAGATCCTAAACTTTACATGCAACACGAACCCCACTAAAAACCTGATAGAACTTAAACTTTACATGAACCCCAGTAAAAACCTGATAGAACCTAAACGTCACATGAACGCCACTAAAAATCTAATAGAACCTAAACTTTACATGAACCTCACTAAAAACCTGATAGAACCTAAACTTTATATGAACCTCACTAAAAACCTGATAGAACCTAAATTTACATGAACCCCACTAAAACATGAGAGAACCTAAACTTTACATGAACCCCACTAAAAACCTGATAGAACTTAAACTTTACATGAACCCCACTAAAAACCTGATAGATCCTAAACTTTACATAATCCCCACTAAAAACCTGATAGATCCTAAACTTTACATGAACCCCAATAAAAGTCTGCTAGAACTTAAACTTTACATAAACCCCACTAAAAACCTGATAGAATTTAAACTCTACATGAACCCCACTAAAAACCTGATAGAACCTAAACTTTACATGAACCCCACTAAAAACATGATAGAACCTAAACTTTACATGAGCCCCACTAAAAATCTGATAGATCCTAAACTTTACATAATCCCCACTAAAAACCTGATAGAACTTAAACTTTACATGAACCCCACTAAAAACCTGATAGATCCTAAACTTTACATAATCACAACTAAAAACCTGATGGAACTTAAACTTTACATGAACCCCACTAAAAACCTGATAGATCCTAAACTTTACATAATCCCCACTAAAAACCTGATAGAACTTAAACTTTACAGGAACCCCACTAAAAAACCTGATAGAACCTAAACTTTACATGAACCCCACTAAAAACCTGATAGAACCTAAACCTTACATGAATCCCACTAAAAACCTGATAGAACCTAAACTTTACGTCAACCCCACTAAAAACCTGATAGAACCTAAACTTTACATGAGCTCCACTAAAAACTTGATAGAACTTAAACTTTTAATGAACCCCACTAAACACCTGATAGAACTTAAACTTTACAGGAACCCCACTAAAAACCTGATAGAACTTAAACTTTACATGAACCCCACTAAAAACCTGATAGAACCTTAACTTTACATTAACCCCACTAAAAACCTGATAGAACTTAAACTTTACATGAACCCCACTAAAAACCTGATAGAACCTAAACTTTACATGAACCCCACTAAAAACCTGATAGATCCTAAACTTTACATAATCCCCACTAAAAACCTGATAGAACTTAAACTTTACATGAACCCCACTAAAAACCTGATAGATCCTAAACTTTACATAATCCCCACTAAAAACCTGATAGATCCTAAACTTTACATGCAACACGAACCCCACTAAAAACCTGATAGAACTTAAACTTTACATGAACCCCACTAAAAACCTGATAGAACCTAAACTTCACATGAACCCCACTCAAAATCTTATAGAAACTAAACTTTACATGAACCCCACTAAAAACCTGATAGAACCTAAATCTTACATGAATCCCACTAAAAACCTGATAGAACCTAAATTTACATCAACCCCACTAAAAACCTGATAGAACTTAAACTTTACAGGAACCCCACTAAAAACCTGATAGAACTTAAACTTTACATGAACCCCACTAAAAACCTGATAGAACCTAAACTTCACATGAACCCCACTAAAAATCTAATAGAAACTAAACTTTACATGAACCCCACTAAAAACCTGAAAGAACTTAAATTTTATATGAACCCCACTAAAAACCTGATAGAACCTAAACTTTACATGAACCTCACTAAAAACCTGATAGAACCTAAACTTTACATGAACCTCACTAAAAACCTGATAGAACCTAAACTTTACATGAACCCCACTAAAAACCTAATAGAACTTAAACTTTACATGAATCCCACTAAAAACCTGATAGAACCTAAACTTTACATGAACCTAACTAAAAACCTGATAGAACCTAAACTTTACATGAACCCCACTAAAAACCTGTTAAATCCTAAACTTTACATGCAACACGAACCCCACTAAAAACCTGATAGAACCTAAACTTTACATGAACCCCACTAAAAACCTGATAGAACCTAAACTTCACATGAACCCCACTAAAAATCTTATAGAAACTAAACTTTACATGAACCCCACTAAAAACCTGATAGAACTTAAATTTTATATGAAACCCACTAAAAACCTGATAAAACTAAAACTTTACATGAACCACTCTAAAAACCTGATAGAACCTAAACTTCACATGAACCCCACTAAAAATCTAATAGAAACTAAACTTTACATGAACCCCACTAAAAACCTGATAGAACTTAAACTTTACATGAACCCCACTAAAAACCTGATAGAACTTAAACTTTACATGAACCCGACTAAAAACCTGATAGAACTTAAACTTTACATGAACCCCACTAAAAACATGATAGAACCTAAACTTTACATGAATCCCACTAAAAACCTGATAGATCCTAAACTTTACATGCAACACGAACCCCACTAAAAACCTGATAGAACTTAAACTTTACATGAACCCCACTAAAAACATGATAGAACCTAAACTTTACATGAACCCCACTAAAAACCTGATAGATCTTAAACTTTACATCAACCCCACTAAAAACCTGATAGATCCTAAACTTTACATAATCCCCACTAAAAACCTGATAGAACTTAAACTTTACGTGAACCCCACTAAAAACCTGATAGATCCTAAACCTTACATAATCCCCACTAAAAACCTGTTAGATCCTAAACTTTACATGCAACACGAACCCCCCTAAAAACCTGATAGAACTTAAACTTTACATGAACCCCACTAAAAACCTGATAGAACTTAAATTTTATATGAACCCCACTAAAAACCTGATAGAACCTAAACTTTACATGAACCTCACTAAAAACCTGATAGAACCTAAACTTTACATGAACCTCACTAAAAACCTGATAGAACCTAAACTTTACATGAACCCCACTAAAAACCTAATAGAACTTAAACTTTACATGAATCCCACTAAAAACCTGATAGAACCTAAACTTTACATGCACCTAACTAAAAACCTGATAGAACCTAAACTTTACATGAACCCCCCTAAAAACCTGTTAGATCCTAAACTTTACATGCAACACGAACCCCACTAAAAACCTGATAGAACCTAAACTTTACATGAACCCCACTAAAAACCTGATAGAACCTAAACTTCACATGAACCCCACTAAAAATCTTATAGAAACTAAACTTTACATGAATCCCACTAAAAACCTGATAGAACTTAAATTTTATATGAACCCCACTAAAAACCTGATAGAACCTAAACTTTACATGAACCTCACTAAAAACCTGATAGAACCTAAACTTTACATGAACCTCACTAAAAACCTGATAGAACCTAAACTTTACATGAACCCCACTAAAAACCTAATAGAACTTAAACTTTACATGAATCCCACTAAAAACCTGATAGAACCTAAACTTTACATGAACCTAACTAAAAACCTGATAGAACCTAAACTTTACATGAACCCCACTAAAAACCTGTTAGATCCTAAACTTTACATGCAACACGAACCCCACTAAAAACCTGATAGAACCTAAACTTTACATGAACCCCACTAAAAACCTGATAGAACCTAAACTTCACATGAACCCCACTAAAAATCTTATAGAAACTAAACTTTACATGAACCCACTAAAAACCTGATAGAACTTAAATTTGTTATGAACCCCACTAAAAACCTGATAGAACTTAAACTTTACATGAACCACTCTAAAAACCTGATAGAACCTAAACTTCACATGAACCCCACTAAAAATCTAATAGAAACTAAACTTTACATGAACCCCACTAAAAACCTGATAGAACTTAAACTTTACATGAACCCCACTAAAAACCTGATAGAACTTAAACTTTACATGAACCCCACTAAAAACCTGATAGAACTTAAACTTTACATGAACCCCACTAAAAACATGATAGAACCTAAACTTTACATGAACCCCACTAAAAACCTGATAGATCCTAAACTTTACATGCAACACGAACCCCACTAAAAACCTGATAGAACTTAAACTTTACATGAACCCCAGTAAAAACCTGATAGAACCTAAACGTCACATGAACGCCACTAAAAATCTAATAGAACCTAAACTTTACATGAACCTCACTAAAAACCTGATAGAACCTAAACTTTATATGAACCTCACTAAAAACCTGATAGAACCTAAATTTACATGAACCCCACTAAAACATGAGAGAACCTAAACTTTACATGAACCCCACTAAAAACCTGATAGAACTTAAACTTTACATGAACCCCACTAAAAACCTGATAGATCCTAAACTTTACATAATCCCCACTAAAAACCTGATAGATCCTAAACTTTACATGAACCCCAATAAAAGTCTGCTAGAACTTAAACTTTACATAAACCCCACTAAAAACCTGATAGAATTTAAACTCTACATGAACCCCACTAAAAACCTGATAGAACCTAAACTTTACATGAACCCCACTAGAAACCTGATAGATCCTAAACTTTACATAATCACAACTAAAAACCTGATGGAACTTAAACTTTACATGAACCCCACTAAAAACCTGATAGATCCTAAACTTTACATAATCCCCACTAAAAACCTGATAGAACTTAAACTTTACAGGAACCCCACTAAAAAACCTGATAGAACCTAAACTTTACAAGAACCCCACTAAAAACCTGATAGAACCTAAACCTTACATGAATCCCACTAAAAACCTGATAGAACCTAAACTTTACGTCAACCCCACTAAAAACCTGATAGAACCTAAACTTTACATGAGCTCCACTAAAAACTTGATAGAACTTAAACTTTTAATGAACCCCACTAAAAACCTGATAGAACTTAAACTTTACAGGAACCCCACTAAAAACCTGATATAACTTAAACTTTACATGAACCCCACTAAAAACCTGATAGAACCTTAACTTTACATTAACCCCACTAAAAACCTGATAGAACTTAAACTTTACATGAACCCCACTAAAAACCTGATAGAACCTAAACTTTACATGAACCCCACTAAAAACCTGATAGAACTTAAACTTTACATGAACCTAACTAAAAACCTGATAGATCCTAAACTTTACATAATCCCCACTAAAAACCTGATAGATCCTAAACTTTACATGCAACACGAACCCCACTAAAAACCTGATAGAACTTAAACTTTACATGAACCCCACTAAAAACCTGATAGAACCTAAACTTCACATGAACCCCACTCAAAATCTTATAGAAACTAAACTTTACATGAACCCCACTAAAAACCTGATAGAACCTAAATCTTACATGAATCCCACTAAAAACCTGATAGAACCTAATCTTTACATCAACCCCACTAAAAACCTGATAGATCCTAAACTTTACATGCAACACGAACCCCACTAAAAACCTGATAGAACTTAAACTTTACATGAACCCCACTAAAAACCTGATAGAACCTAAACTTCACATGAACCCCACTCAAAATCTTATAGAAACTAAACTTTACATGAACCCCACTAAAAACCTGATAGAACCTAAATCTTACATGAATCCCACTAAAAACCTGATAGAACCTAATCTTTACATCAACCCCACTAAAAACCTGATAAAACCTAAACTTTACATGAGCTCCACTAAAAACTTGATAGAACTTAAACTTTTAATGAACCCCACTAAAAATCTGATAGATCCTAAACTTTACATAATCCCCACTAAAAACCTGATAGAACCTAAACTTTACATGAACCCCACTAAAAACCTAATAGAACTTAAACTTTACATGAATCCCACTAAAAACCTGATAGAACCTAAACTTTACATGAACCTAACTAAAAACCTGATAGAACCTAAACTTTACATGAACCCCACTAAAAACCTGTTAAATCCTAAACTTTACATGCAACACGAACCCCACTAAAAACCTGATAGAACCTAAACTTTACATGAACCCCACTAAAAACCTGATAGAACCTAAACTTCACATGAACCCCACTAAAAATCTTATAGAAACTAAACTTTACATGAACCCCACTAAAAACCTGATAGAACTTAAATTTTATATGAAACCCACTAAAAACCTGATAAAACTAAAACTTTACATGAACCACTCTAAAAACCTGATAGAACCTAAACTTCACATGAACCCCACTAAAAATCTAATAGAAACTAAACTTTACATGAACCCCACTAAAAACCTGATAGAACTTAAACTTTACATGAACCCCACTAAAAACCTGATAGAACTTAAACTTTACATGAACCCGACTAAAAACCTGATAGAACTTAAACTTTACATGAACCCCACTAAAAACATGATAGAACCTAAACTTTACATGAATCCCACTAAAAACCTGATAGATCCTAAACTTTACATGCAACACGAACCCCACTAAAAACCTGATAGAACTTAAACTTTACATGAACCCCACTAAAAACATGATAGAACCTAAACTTTACATGAACCCCACTAAAAACCTGATAGATCTTAAACTTTACATCAACCCCACTAAAAACCTGATAGATCCTAAACTTTACATAATCCCCACTAAAAACCTGATAGAACTTAAACTTTACGTGAACCCCACTAAAAACCTGATAGATCCTAAACCTTACATAATCCCCACTAAAAACCTGTTAGATCCTAAACTTTACATGCAACACGAACCCCCCTAAAAACCTGATAGAACTTAAACTTTACATGAACCCCACTAAAAACCTGATAGAACTTAAATTTTATATGAACCCCACTAAAAACCTGATAGAACCTAAACTTTACATGAACCTCACTAAAAACCTGATAGAACCTAAACTTTACATGAACCTCACTAAAAACCTGATAGAACCTAAACTTTACATGAACCCCACTAAAAACCTAATAGAACTTAAACTTTACATGAATCCCACTAAAAACCTGATAGAACCTAAACTTTACATGCACCTAACTAAAAACCTGATAGAACCTAAACTTTACATGAACCCCCCTAAAAACCTGTTAGATCCTAAACTTTACATGCAACACGAACCCCACTAAAAACCTGATAGAACCTAAACTTTACATGAACCCCACTAAAAACCTGATAGAACCTAAACTTCACATGAACCCCACTAAAAATCTTATAGAAACTAAACTTTACATGAATCCCACTAAAAACCTGATAGAACTTAAATTTTATATGAACCCCACTAAAAACCTGATAGAACCTAAACTTTACATGAACCTCACTAAAAACCTGATAGAACCTAAACTTTACATGAACCTCACTAAAAACCTGATAGAACCTAAACTTTACATGAACCCCACTAAAAACCTAATAGAACTTAAACTTTACATGAATCCCACTAAAAACCTGATAGAACCTAAACTTTACATGAACCTAACTAAAAACCTGATAGAACCTAAACTTTACATGAACCCCACTAAAAACCTGTTAGATCCTAAACTTTACATGCAACACGAACCCCACTAAAAACCTGATAGAACCTAAACTTTACATGAACCCCACTAAAAACCTGATAGAACCTAAACTTCACATGAACCCCACTAAAAATCTTATAGAAACTAAACTTTACATGAACCCACTAAAAACCTGATAGAACTTAAATTTGTTATGAACCCCACTAAAAACCTGATAGAACTTAAACTTTACATGAACCACTCTAAAAACCTGATAGAACCTAAACTTCACATGAACCCCACTAAAAATCTAATAGAAACTAAACTTTACATGAACCCCACTAAAAACCTGATAGAACTTAAACTTTACATGAACCCCACTAAAAACCTGATAGAACTTAAACTTTACATGAACCCCACTAAAAACCTGATAGAACTTAAACTTTACATGAACCCCACTAAAAACATGATAGAACCTAAACTTTACATGAACCCCACTAAAAACCTGATAGATCCTAAACTTTACATGCAACACGAACCCCACTAAAAACCTGATAGAACTTAAACTTTACATGAACCCCAGTAAAAACCTGATAGAACCTAAACGTCACATGAACGCCACTAAAAATCTAATAGAACCTAAACTTTACATGAACCTCACTAAAAACCTGATAGAACCTAAACTTTATATGAACCTCACTAAAAACCTGATAGAACCTAAATTTACATGAACCCCACTAAAACATGAGAGAACCTAAACTTTACATGAACCCCACTAAAAACCTGATAGAACTTAAACTTTACATGAACCCCACTAAAAACCTGATAGATCCTAAACTTTACATAATCCCCACTAAAAACCTGATAGATCCTAAACTTTACATGAACCCCAATAAAAGTCTGCTAGAACTTAAACTTTACATAAACCCCACTAAAAACCTGATAGAATTTAAACTCTACATGAACCCCACTAAAAACCTGATAGAACCTAAACTTTACATGAACCCCACTAGAAACCTGATAGATCCTAAACTTTACATAATCACAACTAAAAACCTGATGGAACTTAAACTTTACATGAACCCCACTAAAAACCTGATAGATCCTAAACTTTACATAATCCCCACTAAAAACCTGATAGAACTTAAACTTTACAGGAACCCCACTAAAAAACCTGATAGAACCTAAACTTTACAAGAACCCCACTAAAAACCTGATAGAACCTAAACCTTACATGAATCCCACTAAAAACCTGATAGAACCTAAACTTTACGTCAACCCCACTAAAAACCTGATAGAACCTAAACTTTACATGAGCTCCACTAAAAACTTGATAGAACTTAAACTTTTAATGAACCCCACTAAAAACCTGATAGAACTTAAACTTTACAGGAACCCCACTAAAAACCTGATATAACTTAAACTTTACATGAACCCCACTAAAAACCTGATAGAACCTTAACTTTACATTAACCCCACTAAAAACCTGATAGAACTTAAACTTTACATGAACCCCACTAAAAACCTGATAGAACCTAAACTTTACATGAACCCCACTAAAAACCTGATAGAACTTAAACTTTACATGAACCTAACTAAAAACCTGATAGATCCTAAACTTTACATAATCCCCACTAAAAACCTGATAGATCCTAAACTTTACATGCAACACGAACCCCACTAAAAACCTGATAGAACTTAAACTTTACATGAACCCCACTAAAAACCTGATAGAACCTAAACTTCACATGAACCCCACTCAAAATCTTATAGAAACTAAACTTTACATGAACCCCACTAAAAACCTGATAGAACCTAAATCTTACATGAATCCCACTAAAAACCTGATAGAACCTAATCTTTACATCAACCCCACTAAAAACCTGATAGATCCTAAACTTTACATGCAACACGAACCCCACTAAAAACCTGATAGAACTTAAACTTTACATGAACCCCACTAAAAACCTGATAGAACCTAAACTTCACATGAACCCCACTCAAAATCTTATAGAAACTAAACTTTACATGAACCCCACTAAAAACCTGATAGAACCTAAATCTTACATGAATCCCACTAAAAACCTGATAGAACCTAATCTTTACATCAACCCCACTAAAAACCTGATAAAACCTAAACTTTACATGAGCTCCACTAAAAACTTGATAGAACTTAAACTTTTAATGAACCCCACTAAAAATCTGATAGATCCTAAACTTTACATAATCCCCACTAAAAACCTGATAGAACTTAAACTTTACATGAACCCCACTAAAAACCTGATAGATCCTAAACTTTACATAATCACAACTAAAAACCTGATGGAACTTAAACTTTACATGAACCCCACTAAAAACCTGATAGATCCTAAACTTTACATAATCCCCACTAAAAACCTGATAGAACTTAAACTTTACAGGAACCCCACTAAAAAACCTGATAGAACCTAAACTTTACATGAACCCCACTAAAAACCTGATAGAACCTAAACCTTACATGAATCCCACTAAAAACCTGATAGAACCTAAACTTTACGTCAACCCCACTAAAAACCTGATAGAACCTAAACTTTACATGAGCTCCACTAAAAACTTGATAGAACTTAAACTTTTAATGAACCCCACTAAAAACCTGATAGAACTTAAACTTTACAGGAACCCCACTAAAAACCTGATAGAACTTAAACTTTACATGAACCCCACTAAAAACCTGATAGAACCTTAACTTTACATTAACCCCACTAAAAACCTGATAGAACTTAAACTTTACATGAACCCCACTAAAAACCTGATAGAACCTAAACTTTACATGAACCCCACTAAAAACCTGATAGATCCTAAACTTTACATAATCCCCACTAAAAACCTGATAGAACTTAAACTTTACATGAACCCCACTAAAAACCTGATAGATCCTAAACTTTACATAATCCCCACTAAAAACCTGATAGATCCTAAACTTTACATGCAACACGAACCCCACTAAAAACCTGATAGAACTTAAACTTTACATGAACCCCACTAAAAACCTGATAGAACCTAAACTTCACATGAACCCCACTCAAAATCTTATAGAAACTAAACTTTACATGAACCCCACTAAAAACCTGATAGAACCTAAATCTTACATGAATCCCACTAAAAACCTGATAGAACCTAAATTTACATCAACCCCACTAAAAACCTGATAGAACTTAAACTTTACAGGAACCCCACTAAAAACCTGATAGAACTTAAACTTTACATGAACCCCACTAAAAACCTGATAGAACCTAAACTTCACATGAACCCCACTAAAAATCTAATAGAAACTAAACTTTACATGAACCCCACTAAAAACCTGAAAGAACTTAAATTTTATATGAACCCCACTAAAAACCTGATAGAACCTAAACTTTACATGAACCTCACTAAAAACCTGATAGAACCTAAACTTTACATGAACCTCACTAAAAACCTGATAGAACCTAAACTTTACATGAACCCCACTAAAAACCTAATAGAACTTAAACTTTACATGAATCCCACTAAAAACCTGATAGAACCTAAACTTTACATGAACCTAACTAAAAACCTGATAGAACCTAAACTTTACATGAACCCCACTAAAAACCTGTTAAATCCTAAACTTTACATGCAACACGAACCCCACTAAAAACCTGATAGAACCTAAACTTTACATGAACCCCACTAAAAACCTGATAGAACCTAAACTTCACATGAACCCCACTAAAAATCTTATAGAAACTAAACTTTACATGAACCCCACTAAAAACCTGATAGAACTTAAATTTTATATGAACCCCACTAAAAACCTGATAAAACTAAAACTTTACATGAACCACTCTAAAAACCTGATAGAACTTAAACTTTACATGAACCCCACTAAAAACATGATAGAACCTAAACTTTACATGAATCCCACTAAAAACCTGATAGATCCTAAACTTTACATGCAACACGAACCCCACTAAAAACCTGATAGAACTTAAACTTTACATGAACCCCAGTAAAAACCTGATAGAACTTAAACGTCACATGAACGCCACTAAAAATCTAATAGAAACTAAACTTTACATGAACCCCACTAAAAACCTGATAGAACTTAAACTTTACATGAACCCCACTAAAAACCAGATAGAACTTAAACTTTACATGAACCCCACTAAAAACCTGATAGAACTTAAACTTTACATGAACCCCACTAAAAACATGATAGAACCTAAACTTTACATGAACCCCACTAAAAACCTGATAGATCCTAAACTTTACATGCAACACGAACCCCACTAAAAACCTGATAGAACTTAAACTTTACATGAACCCCAGTAAAAACCTGATAGAACCTAAACGTCACATGAACGCCACTAAAAATCTAATAGAAACTAAACTTTACATGAACCCCACTAAAAACCTGATAGAACTTAAATTTTATATGAACCCCACTAAAAACCTGATAGAACCTAAACTTTACATGAACCCCACTAAAAACATGATAGAACCTAAACTTTACATGAACCCCACTAAAAACCTGATAGATCTTAAACTTTACATGAACCCCACTAAAAACCTGATAGATCCTAAACTTTACATAATCCCCACTAAAAACCTGATAGAACTTAAACTTTACGTGAACCCCACTAAAAACCTGATAGATCCTAAACCTTACATAATCCCCACTAAAAACCTGTTAGATCCTAAACTTTACATGCAACACGAACCCCCCTAAAAACCTGATAGAACTTAAACTTTACATGAACCCCACTAAAAACCTGATAGAACTTAAATTTTATATGAACCCCACTAAAAACCTGATAGAACCTAAACTTTACATGAACCTCACTAAAAACCTGATAGAACCTAAACTTTACATGAACCTCACTAAAAACCTGATAGAACCTAAACTTTACATGAACCCCACTAAAAACCTAATAGAACTTAAACTTTACATGAATCCCACTAAAAACCTGATAGAACCTAAACTTTACATGCACCTAACTAAAAACCTGATAGAACCTAAACTTTACATGAACCCCCCTAAAAACCTGTTAGATCCTAAACTTTACATGCAACACGAACCCCACCAAAAACCTGATAGAACCTAAACTTTACATGAACCCCACTAAAAACCTGATAGAACCTAAACTTCACATGAACCCCACTAAAAATCTTATAGAAACTAAACTTTACATGAATCCCACTAAAAACCTGATAGAACTTAAATTTTATATGAACCCCACTAAAAACCTGATAGAACCTAAACTTTACATGAACCTCACTAAAAACCTGATAGAACCTAAACTTTACATGAACCTCACTAAAAACCTGATAGAACCTAAACTTTACATGAACCCCACTAAAAACCTAATAGAGCTTAAACTTTACATGAATCCCACTAAAAACCTGATAGAACCTAAACTTTACATGAACCTAACTAAAAACCTGATAGAACCTAAACTTTACATGAACCCCACTAAAAACCTGTTAGATCCTAAACTTTACATGCAACACGAACCCCACTAAAAACCTGATAGAACCTAAACTTTACATGAACCCCACTAAAAACCTGATAGAACCTAAACTTCACATGAACCCCACTAAAAATCTTATAGAAACTAAACTTTACATGAACCCCACTAAAAACCTGATAGAACTTAAATTTGTTATGAACCCCACTAAAAACCTGATAGAACTTAAACTTTACATGAACCACTCTAAAAACCTGATAGAACCTAAACTTCACATGAACCCCACTAAAAATCTAATAGAAACTAAACTTTACATGAACCCCACTAAAAACCTGATAGAACTTAAACTTTACATGAACCCCACTAAAAACCTGATAGAACTTAAACTTTACATGAACCCCACTAAAAACCTGATAGAACTTAAACTTTACATGAACCCCACTAAAAACATGATAGAACCTAAACTTTACATGAACCCCACTAAAAACCTGATAGATCCTAAACTTTACATGCAACACGAACCCCACTAAAAACCTGATAGAACTTAAACTTTACATGAACCCCAGTAAAAACCTGATAGAACCTAAACGTCACATGAACGCCACTAAAAATCTAATAGAAACTAAACTTTACATGAACCCCACTAAAAACCTGATAGAACTTAAATTTTATATGAATCCCACTAAAAACCTGATAGAACCTAAATTTACATGAACCCCACTAAAACATGAGAGAACCTAAACTTTACATGAACCCCACTAAAAACCTGATAGAACTTAAACTTTACATGAACCCCACTAAAAACCTGATAGATCCTAAACTTTACATAATCCCCACTAAAAACCTGATAGATCCTAAACTTTACATGAACCCCAATAAAAGTCTGCTAGAACTTAAACTTTACATGAACCCCACTAAAAACCTGATAGAATTTAAACTCTACATGAACCCCACTAAAAACCTGATAGAACCTAAACTTTACATGAACCCCACTAGAAACCTGATAGATCCTAAACTTTACATAATCACAACTAAAAACCTGATGGAACTTAAACTTTACATGAACCCCACTAAAAACCTGATAGATCCTAAACTTTACATAATCCCCACTAAAAACCTGATAGAACTTAAACTTTACAGGAACCCCACTAAAAAACCTGATAGAACCTAAACTTTACATGAACCCCACTAAAAACCTGATAGAACCTAAACCTTACATGAATCCCACTAAAAACCTGATAGAACCTAAACTTTACGTCAACCCCACTAAAAACCTGATAGAACCTAAACTTTACATGAGTTCCACTAAAAACTTGATAGAACTTAAACTTTTAATGAACCCCACTAAAAACCTGATAGAACTTAAACTTTACATGAATCCCACTAAAAACCTGATAGAACTTAAACTTTACATGAATCCCACTAAAAACCTGATAGAACCTTAACTTTACATTAACCCCACTAAAAACCTGATAGAACTTAAACTTTACATGAACCCCACTAAAAACCTGATAGAACCTAAACTTTACATGAACCCCACTAAAAACCTGATAGATCCTAAACTTTACATAATCCCCACTAAAAACCTGATAGAACTTAAACTTTACATGAACCTAACTAAAAACCTGATAGATCCTAAACTTTACATAATCCCCACTAAAAACCTGATAGATCCTAAACTTTACATGCAACACGAACCCCACTAAAAACCTGATAGAACTTAAACTTTACATGAACCCCACTAAAAACCTGATAGAACCTAAACTTCACATGAACCCCACTCAAAATCTTATAGAAACTAAACTTTACATGAACCCCACTAAAAACCTGATAGAACCTAAATCTTACATGAATCCCACTAAAAACCTGATAGAACCTAATCTTTACATCAACCCCACTAAAAACCTGATAAAACCTAAACTTTACATGAGCTCCACTAAAAACTTGATAGAACTTAAACTTTTAATGAACCCCACTAAAAACCTGATAGATCCTAAACTTTACATAATCCCCACTAAAAACCTGATAGAACTTAAACTTTACATGAACCCCACTAAAAACCTGATAGATCCTAAACTTTACATAATCCCCACTAAAAACCTGATAGATCCTAAACTTTACATGCAACACGAACCCCACTAAAAACCTGATAGAACTTAAACTTTACATGAACCCCACTAAAAACCTGATAGAACCTAAACTTCACATGAACCCCACTCAAAATCTTATAGAAACTAAACTTTACATGAACCCCACTAAAAACCTGATAGAACCTAAATCTTACATGAATCCCACTAAAAACCTGATAGAACCTAAATTTACATCAACCCCACTAAAAACCTGATAGAACTTAAACTTTACAGGAACCCCACTAAAAACCTGATAGAACTTAAACTTTACATGAACCCCACTAAAAACCTGATAGAATTTAAACTCTACATAAACCCCACTAAAAACCTGATAGAACCTAAACTTTACATGAACCCCACTAAAAACCTGATAGATCCTAAACTTTACATAATCACAACTAAAAACCTGATGGAACTTAAACTTTACATGAACCCCACTAAAAACCTGATAGATCCTAAACTTTACATAATCCCCACTAAAAACCTGATAGAACCTAAACTTTACATGAACCCCACTAAAAACCTAATAGAACTTAAACTTTACATGAATCCCACTAAAAACCTGATAGAACCTAAACTTTACATGAACCTAACTAAAAACCTGATAGAACCTAAACTTTACATGAACCCCACTAAAAACCTGTTAGATCCTAAACTTTACATGCAACACGAACCCCACTAAAAACCTGATAGAACCTAAACTTTACATGAACCCCACTAAAAACCTGATAGAACCTAAACTTCACATGAACCCCACTAAAAATCTTATAGAAACTAAACTTTACATGAACCCACTAAAAACCTGATAGAACTTAAATTTGTTATGAACCCCACTAAAAACCTGATAGAACTTAAACTTTACATGAACCACTCTAAAAACCTGATAGAACCTAAACTTCACATGAACCCCACTAAAAATCTAATAGAAACTAAACTTTACATGAACCCCACTAAAAACCTGATAGAACTTAAACTTTACATGAACCCCACTAAAAACCTGATAGAACTTAAACTTTACATGAACCCCACTAAAAACCTGATAGAACTTAAACTTTACATGAACCCCACTAAAAACATGATAGAACCTAAACTTTACATGAACCCCACTAAAAACCTGATAGATCCTAAACTTTACATGCAACACGAACCCCACTAAAAACCTGATAGAACTTAAACTTTACATGAACCCCAGTAAAAACCTGATAGAACCTAAACGTCACATGAACGCCACTAAAAATCTAATAGAACCTAAACTTTACATGAACCTCACTAAAAACCTGATAGAACCTAAACTTTATATGAACCTCACTAAAAACCTGATAGAACCTAAATTTACATGAACCCCACTAAAACATGAGAGAACCTAAACTTTACATGAACCCCACTAAAAACCTGATAGAACTTAAACTTTACATGAACCCCACTAAAAACCTGATAGATCCTAAACTTTACATAATCCCCACTAAAAACCTGATAGATCCTAAACTTTACATGAACCCCAATAAAAGTCTGCTAGAACTTAAACTTTACATAAACCCCACTAAAAACCTGATAGAATTTAAACTCTACATGAACCCCACTAAAAACCTGATAGAACCTAAACTTTACATGAACCCCACTAGAAACCTGATAGATCCTAAACTTTACATAATCACAACTAAAAACCTGATGGAACTTAAACTTTACATGAACCCCACTAAAAACCTGATAGATCCTAAACTTTACATAATCCCCACTAAAAACCTGATAGAACTTAAACTTTACAGGAACCCCACTAAAAAACCTGATAGAACCTAAACTTTACAAGAACCCCACTAAAAACCTGATAGAACCTAAACCTTACATGAATCCCACTAAAAACCTGATAGAACCTAAACTTTACGTCAACCCCACTAAAAACCTGATAGAACCTAAACTTTACATGAGCTCCACTAAAAACTTGATAGAACTTAAACTTTTAATGAACCCCACTAAAAACCTGATAGAACTTAAACTTTACAGGAACCCCACTAAAAACCTGATATAACTTAAACTTTACATGAACCCCACTAAAAACCTGATAGAACCTTAACTTTACATTAACCCCACTAAAAACCTGATAGAACTTAAACTTTACATGAACCCCACTAAAAACCTGATAGAACCTAAACTTTACATGAACCCCACTAAAAACCTGATAGAACTTAAACTTTACATGAACCTAACTAAAAACCTGATAGATCCTAAACTTTACATAATCCCCACTAAAAACCTGATAGATCCTAAACTTTACATGCAACACGAACCCCACTAAAAACCTGATAGAACTTAAACTTTACATGAACCCCACTAAAAACCTGATAGAACCTAAACTTCACATGAACCCCACTCAAAATCTTATAGAAACTAAACTTTACATGAACCCCACTAAAAACCTGATAGAACCTAAATCTTACATGAATCCCACTAAAAACCTGATAGAACCTAATCTTTACATCAACCCCACTAAAAACCTGATAAAACCTAAACTTTACATGAGCTCCACTAAAAACTTGATAGAACTTAAACTTTTAATGAACCCCACTAAAAATCTGATAGATCCTAAACTTTACATAATCCCCACTAAAAACCTGATAGAACTTAAACTTTACATGAACCCCACTAAAAACCTGATAGATCCTAAACTTTACATAATCACAACTAAAAACCTGATGGAACTTAAACTTTACATGAACCCCACTAAAAACCTGATAGATCCTAAACTTTACATAATCCCCACTAAAAACCTGATAGAACTTAAACTTTACAGGAACCCCACTAAAAAACCTGATAGAACCTAAACTTTACATGAACCCCACTAAAAACCTGATAGAACCTAAACCTTACATGAATCCCACTAAAAACCTGATAGAACCTAAACTTTACGTCAACCCCACTAAAAACCTGATAGAACCTAAACTTTACATGAGCTCCACTAAAAACTTGATAGAACTTAAACTTTTAATGAACCCCACTAAAAACCTGATAGAACTTAAACTTTACAGGAACCCCACTAAAAACCTGATAGAACTTAAACTTTACATGAACCCCACTAAAAACCTGATAGAACCTTAACTTTACATTAACCCCACTAAAAACCTGATAGAACTTAAACTTTACATGAACCCCACTAAAAACCTGATAGAACCTAAACTTTACATGAACCCCACTAAAAACCTGATAGATCCTAAACTTTACATAATCCCCACTAAAAACCTGATAGAACTTAAACTTTACATGAACCCCACTAAAAACCTGATAGATCCTAAACTTTACATAATCCCCACTAAAAACCTGATAGATCCTAAACTTTACATGCAACACGAACCCCACTAAAAACCTGATAGAACTTAAACTTTACATGAACCCCACTAAAAACCTGATAGAACCTAAACTTCACATGAACCCCACTCAAAATCTTATAGAAACTAAACTTTACATGAACCCCACTAAAAACCTGATAGAACTTAAACTTTACAGGAACCCCACTAAAAACCTGATAGAACTTAAACTTTACATGAACCCCACTAAAAACCTGATAGAACCTAAACTTCACATGAACCCCACTAAAAATCTAATAGAAACTAAACTTTACATGAACCCCACTAAAAACCTGAAAGAACTTAAATTTTATATGAACCCCACTAAAAACCTGATAGAACCTAAACTTTACATGAACCTCACTAAAAACCTGATAGAACCTAAACTTTACATGAACCTCACTAAAAACCTGATAGAACCTAAACTTTACATGAACCCCACTAAAAACCTAATAGAACTTAAACTTTACATGAATCCCACTAAAAACCTGATAGAACCTAAACTTTACATGAACCTAACTAAAAACCTGATAGAACCTAAACTTTACATGAACCCCACTAAAAACCTGTTAAATCCTAAACTTTACATGCAACACGAACCCCACTAAAAACCTGATAGAACCTAAACTTTACATGAACCCCACTAAAAACCTGATAGAACCTAAACTTCACATGAACCCCACTAAAAATCTTATAGAAACTAAACTTTACATGAACCCCACTAAAAACCTGATAGAACTTAAATTTTATATGAACCCCACTAAAAACCTGATAAAACTAAAACTTTACATGAACCACTCTAAAAACCTGATAGAACTTAAACTTTACATGAACCCCACTAAAAACATGATAGAACCTAAACTTTACATGAATCCCACTAAAAACCTGATAGATCCTAAACTTTACATGCAACACGAACCCCACTAAAAACCTGATAGAACTTAAACTTTACATGAACCCCAGTAAAAACCTGATAGAACTTAAACGTCACATGAACGCCACTAAAAATCTAATAGAAACTAAACTTTACATGAACCCCACTAAAAACCTGATAGAACTTAAACTTTACATGAACCCCACTAAAAACCAGATAGAACTTAAACTTTACATGAACCCCACTAAAAACCTGATAGAACTTAAACTTTACATGAACCCCACTAAAAACATGATAGAACCTAAACTTTACATGAACCCCACTAAAAACCTGATAGATCCTAAACTTTACATGCAACACGAACCCCACTAAAAACCTGATAGAACTTAAACTTTACATGAACCCCAGTAAAAACCTGATAGAACCTAAACGTCACATGAACGCCACTAAAAATCTAATAGAAACTAAACTTTACATGAACCCCACTAAAAACCTGATAGAACTTAAATTTTATATGAACCCCACTAAAAACCTGATAGAACCTAAACTTTACATGAACCCCACTAAAAACATGATAGAACCTAAACTTTACATGAACCCCACTAAAAACCTGATAGATCTTAAACTTTACATGAACCCCACTAAAAACCTGATAGATCCTAAACTTTACATAATCCCCACTAAAAACCTGATAGAACTTAAACTTTACGTGAACCCCACTAAAAACCTGATAGATCCTAAACCTTACATAATCCCCACTAAAAACCTGTTAGATCCTAAACTTTACATGCAACACGAACCCCCCTAAAAACCTGATAGAACTTAAACTTTACATGAACCCCACTAAAAACCTGATAGAACTTAAATTTTATATGAACCCCACTAAAAACCTGATAGAACCTAAACTTTACATGAACCTCACTAAAAACCTGATAGAACCTAAACTTTACATGAACCTCACTAAAAACCTGATAGAACCTAAACTTTACATGAACCCCACTAAAAACCTAATAGAACTTAAACTTTACATGAATCCCACTAAAAACCTGATAGAACCTAAACTTTACATGCACCTAACTAAAAACCTGATAGAACCTAAACTTTACATGAACCCCCCTAAAAACCTGTTAGATCCTAAACTTTACATGCAACACGAACCCCACCAAAAACCTGATAGAACCTAAACTTTACATGAACCCCACTAAAAACCTGATAGAACCTAAACTTCACATGAACCCCACTAAAAATCTTATAGAAACTAAACTTTACATGAATCCCACTAAAAACCTGATAGAACTTAAATTTTATATGAACCCCACTAAAAACCTGATAGAACCTAAACTTTACATG
This sequence comes from Bathymodiolus brooksi, assembly GCA_963680875.1. Classification (NCBI taxonomy): domain Eukaryota; kingdom Metazoa; phylum Mollusca; class Bivalvia; order Mytilida; family Modiolidae; genus Bathymodiolus; species Bathymodiolus brooksi. The sequence continues at coordinate 2,168,647 of OY804580.1, forward strand.
AACCTCACTAAAAACCTGATAGAACCTAAACTTTACATGAACCTCACTAAAAACCTGATAGAACCTAAACTTTACATGAACCCCACTAAAAACCTAATAGAACTTAAACTTTACATGAATCCCACTAAAAACCTGATAGAACCTAAACTTTACATGAACCTAACTAAAAACCTGATAGAACCTAAACTTTACATGAACCCCACTAAAAACCTGTTAGATCCTAAACTTTACATGCAACACGAACCCCACTAAAAACCTGATAGAACCTAAACTTTACATGAACCCCACTAAAAACCTGATAGAACCTAAACTTCACATGAACCCCACTAAAAATCTTATAGAAACTAAACTTTACATGAACCCCACTAAAAACCTGATAGAACTTAAATTTGTTATGAACCCCACTAAAAACCTGATAGAACTTAAACTTTACATGAACCACTCTAAAAACCTGATAGAACCTAAACTTCACATGAACCCCACTAAAAATCTAATAGAAACTAAACTTTACATGAACCCCACTAAAAACCTGATAGAACTTAAACTTTACATGAACCCCACTAAAAACCTGATAGAACTTAAACTTTACATGAACCCCACTAAAAACCTGATAGAACTTAAACTTTACATGAACCCCACTAAAAACATGATAGAACCTAAACTTTACATGAACCCCACTAAAAACCTGATAGATCCTAAACTTTACATGCAACACGAACCCCACTAAAAACCTGATAGAACTTAAACTTTACATGAACCCCAGTAAAAACCTGATAGAACCTAAACGTCACATGAACGCCACTAAAAATCTAATAGAAACTAAACTTTACATGAACCCCACTAAAAACCTGATAGAACTTAAATTTTATATGAATCCCACTAAAAACCTGATAGAACCTAAATTTACATGAACCCCACTAAAACATGAGAGAACCTAAACTTTACATGAACCCCACTAAAAACCTGATAGAACTTAAACTTTACATGAACCCCACTAAAAACCTGATAGATCCTAAACTTTACATAATCCCCACTAAAAACCTGATAGATCCTAAACTTTACATGAACCCCAATAAAAGTCTGCTAGAACTTAAACTTTACATGAACCCCACTAAAAACCTGATAGAATTTAAACTCTACATGAACCCCACTAAAAACCTGATAGAACCTAAACTTTACATGAACCCCACTAGAAACCTGATAGATCCTAAACTTTACATAATCACAACTAAAAACCTGATGGAACTTAAACTTTACATGAACCCCACTAAAAACCTGATAGATCCTAAACTTTACATAATCCCCACTAAAAACCTGATAGAACTTAAACTTTACAGGAACCCCACTAAAAAACCTGATAGAACCTAAACTTTACATGAACCCCACTAAAAACCTGATAGAACCTAAACCTTACATGAATCCCACTAAAAACCTGATAGAACCTAAACTTTACGTCAACCCCACTAAAAACCTGATAGAACCTAAACTTTACATGAGTTCCACTAAAAACTTGATAGAACTTAAACTTTTAATGAACCCCACTAAAAACCTGATAGAACTTAAACTTTACAGGAACCCCACTAAAAACCTGATAGAACTTAAACTTTACATGAATCCCACTAAAAACCTGATAGAACCTTAACTTTACATTAACCCCACTAAAAACCTGATAGAACTTAAACTTTACATGAACCCCACTAAAAACCTGATAGAACCTAAACTTTACATGAACCCCACTAAAAACCTGATAGATCCTAAACTTTACATAATCCCCACTAAAAACCTGATAGAACTTAAACTTTACATGAACCTAACTAAAAACCTGATAGATCCTAAACTTTACATAATCCCCACTAAAAACCTGATAGATCCTAAACTTTACATGCAACACGAACCCCACTAAAAACCTGATAGAACTTAAACTTTACATGAACCCCACTAAAAACCTGATAGAACCTAAACTTCACATGAACCCCACTCAAAATCTTATAGAAACTAAACTTTACATGAACCCCACTAAAAACCTGATAGAACCTAAATCTTACATGAATCCCACTAAAAACCTGATAGAACCTAATCTTTACATCAACCCCACTAAAAACCTGATAAAACCTAAACTTTACATGAGCTCCACTAAAAACTTGATAGAACTTAAACTTTTAATGAACCCCACTAAAAACCTGATAGATCCTAAACTTTACATAATCCCCACTAAAAACCTGATAGAACTTAAACTTTACATGAACCCCACTAAAAACCTGATAGATCCTAAACTTTACATAATCCCCACTAAAAACCTGATAGATCCTAAACTTTACATGCAACACGAACCCCACTAAAAACCTGATAGAACTTAAACTTTACATGAACCCCACTAAAAACCTGATAGAACCTAAACTTCACATGAACCCCACTCAAAATCTTATAGAAACTAAACTTTACATGAACCCCACTAAAAACCTGATAGAACCTAAATCTTACATGAATCCCACTAAAAACCTGATAGAACCTAAATTTACATCAACCCCACTAAAAACCTGATAGAACTTAAACTTTACAGGAACCCCACTAAAAACCTGATAGAACTTAAACTTTACATGAACCCCACTAAAAACCTGATAGAATTTAAACTCTACATAAACCCCACTAAAAACCTGATAGAACCTAAACTTTACATGAACCCCACTAAAAACCTGATAGATCCTAAACTTTACATAATCACAACTAAAAACCTGATGGAACTTAAACTTTACATGAACCCCACTAAAAACCTGATAGATCCTAAACTTTACATAATCCCCACTAAAAACCTGATAGAACTTAAACTTTACATGAACCCCACTAAAAACCTGATAGAACCTAAACTTTACATGAACCCCACTAAAAACCTGATAGATCCTAAACTTTACATAATCCCCACTAAAAACCTGATAGAACTTAAACTTTACATGAACCCCACTAAAAACCTGATAGATCCTAAACTTTACATAATCCCCACTAAAAACCTGATAGATCCTAAACTTTACATGCAACACGAACCCCACTAAAAACCTGATAGAACTTAAACTTTACATGAATCCCACCAAAAACCTGATAGAACCTAAACTTCACATGAACCCCACTCAAAATCTTATAGAAACTAAACTTTACATGAACCCCACTAAAAACCTGATAGAACCTAAATCTTACATGAATCCCAATAAAAACCTGATAGAACCTAAATTTACATCAACCCCACTAAAAACCTGATAGAACTTAAACTTTACAGGAACCCCACTAAAAACCTGATAGAACTTAAACTTTACATGAACCCCACTAAAAACCTGATAGAATTTAAACTCTACATAAACCCCACTAAAAACCTGATAGAACCTAAACTTTACATGAACCCCACTAAAAACCTGATAGATCCTAAACTTTACATAATCACAACTAAAAACCTGATGGAACTTAAACTTTACATGAACCCCACTAAAAACCTGATAGATCCTAAACTTTACATAATCCCCACTAAAAACCTGATAGAACTTAAACTTTACAGGAACCCCACTAAAAAACCTGATAGAACCTAAACTTTACATGAACCCCACTAAAAACCTGATAGAACCTAAACTTTACATGAGCTCCACTAAAAACTTGATAGAACTTAAACTTTTAATGAACCCCACTAAAAACCTGATAGAACTTAAACTTTACAGGAACCCCACTAAAAACCTGATAGAACTTAAACTTTACATGAACCCCACTAAAAACTTGATAGAACCTTAACTTTACATTAACCCCACTAAAAACCTGATAGAACTTAAACTTTACATGAACCCCACTAAAAACCTGATAGAACCTAAACTTTACATGAACCCCACTAAAAACCTGATAGATCCTAAACTTTACATAATCCCCACTAAAAACCTGATAGAACTTAAACTTTACATGAACCCCACTAAAAACCTGATAGATCCTAAACTTTACATGCAACACGAACCCCACTAAAAACCTGATAGAACTTAAACTTTACATGAACCCCACTAAAAACCTGATAGAACCTAAACTTCACATGAACCCCACTCAAAATCTTATAGAAACTAAACTTTACATGAACCCCACTAAAAACCTGATAGAACCTAAATCTTACATGAATCCCACTAAAAACCTGATAGAACCTAAATTTACATCAACCCCACTAAAAACCTGATAGAACTTAAACTTTACAGGAACCCCACTAAAAACCTGATAGAACTTAAACTTTACATGAACCCCACTAAAAACCTGATAGAACCTAAACTTCACATGAACCCCACTAAAAATCTAATAGAAACTAAACTTTACATGAACCCCACTAAAAACCTGATAGAACTTAAATTTTATATGAACCCCACTAAAAACCTGATAGAACCTAAACTTTACATGAACCTCACTAAAAACCTGATAGAACCTAAACTTTACATGAACCTCACTAAAAACCTGATAGAACCTAAACTTTACATGAACCCCACTAAAAACCTAATAGAACTTAAACTTTACATGAATCCCACTAAAAACCTGATAGAACCTAAACTTTACATGAACCTAACTAAAAACCTGATAGAACCTAAACTTTACATGAACCCCACTAAAAACCTGTTAAATCCTAAACTTTACATGCAACACGAACCCCACTAAAAACCTGATAGAACCTAAACTTTACATGAACCCCACTAAAAACCTGATAGAACCTAAACTTCACATGAACCCCACTAAAAATCTTATAGAAACTAAACTTTACATGAACCCCACTAAAAACCTGATAGAACTTAAATTTTATATGAAACCCACTAAAAACCTGATAAAACTTAAACTTTACATGAACCACTCTAAAAACCTGATAGAACCTAAACTTCACATGAACCCCACTAAAAATCTAATAGAAACTAAACTTTACATGAACCCCACTAAAAACCTGATAGAACTTAAACTTTACATGAACCCCACTAAAAACCTGATAGAACTTAAACTTTACATGAACCCCACTAAAAACCTGATAGAACTTAAACTTTACATGAACCCCACTAAAAACATGATAGAACCTAAACTTTACATGAACCCCACTAAAAACCTGATAGATCCTAAACTTTACATGCAACACGAACCCCACTAAAAACCTGATAGAACTTAAACTTTACATGAACCCCAGTAAAAACCTGATAGAACTTAAACGTCACATGAACGCCACTAAAAATCTAATAGAAACTAAACTTTACATGAACCCCACTAAAAACCTGATAGAACTTAAACTTTACATGAACCCCACTAAAAACCAGATAGAACTTAAACTTTACATGAACCCCACTAAAAACCTGATAGAACTTAAACTTTACATGAACCCCACTAAAAACATGATAGAACCTAAACTTTACATGAACCCCACTAAAAACCTGATAGATCCTAAGCTTTACATGCAACACGAACCCCACTAAAAACCTGATAGAACTTAAACTTTACATGAACCCCAGTAAAAACCTGATAGAACCTAAACGTCACATGAACGCCACTAAAAATCTAATAGAAACTAAACTTTACATGAACCCCACTAAAAACCTGATAGAACTTAAATTTTATATGAACCCACTAAAAACCTGATAGAACCTAAACTTTACATGAACCCCACTAAAAACATGATAGAACCTAAACTTTACATGAACCCCACTAAAAACCTGATAGATCTTAAACTTTACATGAACCCCACTAAAAACCTGATAGATCCTAAACTTTACATAATCCCCACTAAAAACCTGATAGAACTTAAACTTTACGTGAACACCACTAAAAACCTGATAGATCCTAAACCTTACATAATCCCCACTAAAAACCTGTTAGATCCTAAACTTTACATGCAACACGAACCCCCCTAAAAACCTGATAGAACTTAAACTTTACATGAACCCCACTAAAAACCTGATAGATCCTAAACTTTACATAATCCCCACTAAAAACCTGATAGAACTTAAACTTTACATGAACCCCACTAAAAACCTGATAGAACCTAAACTTTACATGAACCCCACTAAAAACCTGATAGATCCTAAACTTTACATAATCCCCACTAAAAACCTGATAGAACTTAAACTTTACATGAACCCCACTAAAAACCTGATAGATCCTAAACTTTACATGCAACACGAACCCCACTAAAAACCTGATAGAACTTAAACTTTACATGAACCCCACTAAAAACCTGATAGAACCTAAACTTCACATGAACCCCACTCAAAATCTTATAGAAACTAAACTTTACATGAACCCCACTAAAAACCTGATAGAACCTAAATCTTACATGAATCCCACTAAAAACCTGATAGAACCTAAATTTACATCAACCCCACTAAAAACCTGATAGAACTTAAACTTTACAGGAACCCCACTAAAAACCTGATAGAACTTAAACTTTACATGAACCCCACTAAAAACCTGATAGAACCTAAACTTCACATGAACCCCACTATAAATCTAATAGAAACTAAACTTTACATGAACCCCACTAAAAACCTGATAGAACTTAAATTTTATATGAACCCCACTAAAAACCTGATAGAACCTAAACTTTACATGAACCTCACTAAAAACCTGATAGAACCTAAACTTTACATGAACCCCACTAAAAACCTAATAGAACTTAAACTTTACATGAATCCCACTAAAAACCTGATAGAACCTAAACTTTACATGAACCTAACTAAAAACCTGATAGAACCTAAACTTTACATGAACCCCACTAAAAACCTGTTAAATCCTAAACTTTACATGCAACACGAACCCCACTAAAAACCTGATAGAACCTAAACTTTACATGAACCCCACTAAAAACCTGATAGAACCTAAACTTCACATGAACCCCACTAAAAATCTTATAGAAACTAAACTTTACATGAACCCCACTAAAAACCTGATAGAACTTAAATTTTATATGAAACCCACTAAAAACCTGATAAAACTTAAACTTTACATGAACCACTCTAAAAACCTGATAGAACCTAAACTTCACATGAACCCCACTAAAAATCTAATAGAAACTAAACTTTACATGAACCCCACTAAAAACCTGATAGAACTTAAACTTTACATGAACCCCACTAAAAACCTGATAGAACTTAAACTTTACATGAACCCCACTAAAAACCTGATAGAACTTAAACTTTACATGAACCCCACTAAAAACATGATAGAACCTAAACTTTACATGAACCCCACTAAAAACCTGATAGATCCTAAACTTTACATGCAACACGAACCCCACTAAAAACCTGATAGAACTTAAACTTTACATGAACCCCAGTAAAAACCTGATAGAACTTAAACGTCACATGAACCCCACTAAAAATCTAATAGAAACTAAACTTTACATGAACCCCACTAAAAACCTGATAGAACTTAAACTTTACATGAACCCCACTAAAAACCAGATAGAACTTAAACTTTACATGAATCCCACTAAAAACCTGATAGAACTTAAACTTTACCTGAACCCCACTAAAAACATGATAGAACCTAAACTTTACATGAACCCCACTAAAAACCTGATAGATCCTAAGCTTTACATGCAACACGAACCCCACTAAAAACCTGATAGAACTTAAACTTTACATGAACCCCAGTAAAAACCTGATAGAACCTAAACGTCACATGAACGCCACTAAAAATCTAATAGAAACTAAACTTTACATGAACCCCACTAAAAACATGATAGAACCTAAACTTTACATGAACCCCACTAAAAACCTGATAGATCTTAAACTTTACATGAACCCCACTAAAAACCTGATAGATCCTAAACTTTACATAATCCCCACTAAAAACCTGATAGAACTTAAACTTTACGTGAACACCACTAAAAACCTGATAGATCCTAAACCTTACATAATCCCCACTAAAAACCTGTTAGATCCTAAACTTTACATGCAACACGAACCCCCCTAAAAACCTGATAGAACTTAAACTTTACATGAACCCCACTAAAAACCTGATAGATCCTAAACTTTACATAATCCCCACTAAAAACCTGATAGAACTTAAACTTTACATGAACCCCACTAAAAACCTGATAGAACCTAAACTTTACATGAACCCCACTAAAAACCTGATAGATCCTAAACTTTACATAATCCCCACTAAAAACCTGATAGAACTTAAACTTTACATGAACCCCACTAAAAACCTGATAGATCCTAAACTTTACATAATCCCCACTAAAAACCTGATAGATCCTAAACTTTACATGCAACACGAACCCCACTAAAAACCTGATAGAACTTAAACTTTACATGAATCCCACTAAAAACCTGATAGAACCTAAACTTCACATGAACCCCACTCAAAATCTTATAGAAACTAAACTTTACATGAACCCCACTAAAAACCTGATAGAACCTAAATCTTACATGAATCCCACTAAAAACCTGATAGAACCTAAATTTACATCAACCCCACTAAAAACCTGATAGAACTTAAACTTTACAGGAACCCCACTAAAAACCTGATAGAACTTAAACTTTACATGAACCCCACTAAAAACCTGATAGAATTTAAACTCTACATAAACCCCACTAAAAACCTGATAGAACCTAAACTTTACATGAACCCCACTAAAAACCTGATAGATCCTAAACTTTACATAATCACAACTAAAAACCTGATGGAACTTAAACTTTACATGAACCCCACTAAAAACCTGATAGATCCTAAACTTTACATAATCCCCACTAAAAACCTGATAGAACTTAAACTTTACAGGAACCCCACTAAAAAACCTGATAGAACCTAAACTTTACATGAACCCCACTAAAAACCTGATAGAACCTAAACTTTACATGAGCTCCACTAAAAACTTGATAGAACTTAAACTTTTAATGAACCCCACTAAAAACCTGATAGAACTTAAACTTTACAGGAACCCCACTAAAAACCTGATAGAACTTAAACTTTACATGAACCCCACTAAAAACCTGATAGAACCTTAACTTTACATTAACCCCACTAAAAACCTGATAGAACTTAAACTTTACATGAACCCCACTAAAAACCTGATAGAACCTAAACTTTACATGAACCCCACTAAAAACCTGATAGATCCTAAACTTTACATAATCCCCACTAAAAACCTGATAGAACTTAAACTTTACATGAACCCCACTAAAAACCTGATAGATCCTAAACTTTACATAATCCCCACTAAAAACCTGATAGATCCTAAACTTTACATGCAACACGAACCCCACTAAAAACCTGATAGAACTTAAACTTTACATGAACCCCACTAAAAACCTGATAGAACCTAAACTTCACATGAACCCCACTCAAAATCTTATAGAAACTAAACTTTACATGAACCCCACTAAAAACCTGATAGAACCTAAATCTTACATGAATCCCACTAAAAACCTGATAGAACCTAAATTTACATCAACCCCACTAAAAACCTGATAGAACTTAAACTTTACAGGAACCCCACTAAAAACCTGATAGAACTTAAACTTTACATGAACCCCACTAAAAACCTGATAGAATTTAAACTCTACATAAACCCCACTAAAAACCTGATAGAACCTAAACTTTACATGAACCCCACTAAAAACCTGATAGATCCTAAACTTTACATAATCACAACTAAAAACCTGATGGAACTTAAACTTTACATGAACCCCACTAAAAACCTGATAGATCCTAAACTTTACATAATCCCCACTAAAAACCTGATAGAACTTAAACTTTACATGAACCCCACTAAAAACCTGATAGAACCTAAACTTTACATGAACCCCACTAAAAACCTGATAGATCCTAAACTTTACATAATCCCCACTAAAAACCTGATAGAACTTAAACTTTACATGAACCCCACTAAAAACCTGATAGATCCTAAACTTTACATAATCCCCACTAAAAACCTGATAGATCCTAAACTTTACATGCAACACGAACCCCACTAAAAACCTGATAGAACTTAAACTTTACATGAATCCCACCAAAAACCTGATAGAACCTAAACTTCACATGAACCCCACTCAAAATCTTATAGAAACTAAACTTTACATGAACCCCACTAAAAACCTGATAGAACCTAAATCTTACATGAATCCCAATAAAAACCTGATAGAACCTAAATTTACATCAACCCCACTAAAAACCTGATAGAACTTAAACTTTACAGGAACCCCACTAAAAACCTGATAGAACTTAAACTTTACATGAACCCCACTAAAAACCTGATAGAATTTAAACTCTACATAAACCCCACTAAAAACCTGATAGAACCTAAACTTTACATGAACCCCACTAAAAACCTGATAGATCCTAAACTTTACATAATCACAACTAAAAACCTGATGGAACTTAAACTTTACATGAACCCCACTAAAAACCTGATAGATCCTAAACTTTACATAATCCCCACTAAAAACCTGATAGAACTTAAACTTTACAGGAACCCCACTAAAAAACCTGATAGAACCTAAACTTTACATGAACCCCACTAAAAACCTGATAGAACCTAAACTTTACATGAGCTCCACTAAAAACTTGATAGAACTTAAACTTTTAATGAACCCCACTAAAAACCTGATAGAACTTAAACTTTACAGGAACCCCACTAAAAACCTGATAGAACTTAAACTTTACATGAACCCCACTAAAAACTTGATAGAACCTTAACTTTACATTAACCCCACTAAAAACCTGATAGAACTTAAACTTTACATGAACCCCACTAAAAACCTGATAGAACCTAAACTTTACATGAACCCCACTAAAAACCTGATAGATCCTAAACTTTACATAATCCCCACTAAAAACCTGATAGAACTTAAACTTTACATGAACCCCACTAAAAACCTGATAGATCCTAAACTTTACATGCAACACGAACCCCACTAAAAACCTGATAGAACTTAAACTTTACATGAACCCCACTAAAAACCTGATAGAACCTAAACTTCACATGAACCCCACTCAAAATCTTATAGAAACTAAACTTTACATGAACCCCACTAAAAACCTGATAGAACCTAAATCTTACATGAATCCCACTAAAAACCTGATAGAACCTAAATTTACATCAACCCCACTAAAAACCTGATAGAACTTAAACTTTACAGGAACCCCACTAAAAACCTGATAGAACTTAAACTTTACATGAACCCCACTAAAAACCTGATAGAACCTAAACTTCACATGAACCCCACTAAAAATCTAATAGAAACTAAACTTTACATGAACCCCACTAAAAACCTGATAGAACTTAAATTTTATATGAACCCCACTAAAAACCTGATAGAACCTAAACTTTACATGAACCTCACTAAAAACCTGATAGAACCTAAACTTTACATGAACCTCACTAAAAACCTGATAGAACCTAAACTTTACATGAACCCCACTAAAAACCTAATAGAACTTAAACTTTACATGAATCCCACTAAAAACCTGATAGAACCTAAACTTTACATGAACCTAACTAAAAACCTGATAGAACCTAAACTTTACATGAACCCCACTAAAAACCTGTTAAATCCTAAACTTTACATGCAACACGAACCCCACTAAAAACCTGATAGAACCTAAACTTTACATGAACCCCACTAAAAACCTGATAGAACCTAAACTTCACATGAACCCCACTAAAAATCTTATAGAAACTAAACTTTACATGAACCCCACTAAAAACCTGATAGAACTTAAATTTTATATGAAACCCACTAAAAACCTGATAAAACTTAAACTTTACATGAACCACTCTAAAAACCTGATAGAACCTAAACTTCACATGAACCCCACTAAAAATCTAATAGAAACTAAACTTTACATGAACCCCACTAAAAACCTGATAGAACTTAAACTTTACATGAACCCCACTAAAAACCTGATAGAACTTAAACTTTACATGAACCCCACTAAAAACCTGATAGAACTTAAACTTTACATGAACCCCACTAAAAACATGATAGAACCTAAACTTTACATGAACCCCACTAAAAACCTGATAGATCCTAAACTTTACATGCAACACGAACCCCACTAAAAACCTGATAGAACTTAAACTTTACATGAACCCCAGTAAAAACCTGATAGAACTTAAACGTCACATGAACGCCACTAAAAATCTAATAGAAACTAAACTTTACATGAACCCCACTAAAAACCTGATAGAACTTAAACTTTACATGAACCCCACTAAAAACCAGATAGAACTTAAACTTTACATGAACCCCACTAAAAACCTGATAGAACTTAAACTTTACATGAACCCCACTAAAAACATGATAGAACCTAAACTTTACATGAACCCCACTAAAAACCTGATAGATCCTAAGCTTTACATGCAACACGAACCCCACTAAAAACCTGATAGAACTTAAACTTTACATGAACCCCAGTAAAAACCTGATAGAACCTAAACGTCACATGAACGCCACTAAAAATCTAATAGAAACTAAACTTTACATGAACCCCACTAAAAACCTGATAGAACTTAAATTTTATATGAACCCACTAAAAACCTGATAGAACCTAAACTTTACATGAACCCCACTAAAAACATGATAGAACCTAAACTTTACATGAACCCCACTAAAAACCTGATAGATCTTAAACTTTACATGAACCCCACTAAAAACCTGATAGATCCTAAACTTTACATAATCCCCACTAAAAACCTGATAGAACTTAAACTTTACGTGAACACCACTAAAAACCTGATAGATCCTAAACCTTACATAATCCCCACTAAAAACCTGTTAGATCCTAAACTTTACATGCAACACGAACCCCCCTAAAAACCTGATAGAACTTAAACTTTACATGAACCCCACTAAAAACCTGATAGATCCTAAACTTTACATAATCCCCACTAAAAACCTGATAGAACTTAAACTTTACATGAACCCCACTAAAAACCTGATAGAACCTAAACTTTACATGAACCCCACTAAAAACCTGATAGATCCTAAACTTTACATAATCCCCACTAAAAACCTGATAGAACTTAAACTTTACATGAACCCCACTAAAAACCTGATAGATCCTAAACTTTACATGCAACACGAACCCCACTAAAAACCTGATAGAACTTAAACTTTACATGAACCCCACTAAAAACCTGATAGAACCTAAACTTCACATGAACCCCACTCAAAATCTTATAGAAACTAAACTTTACATGAACCCCACTAAAAACCTGATAGAACCTAAATCTTACATGAATCCCACTAAAAACCTGATAGAACCTAAATTTACATCAACCCCACTAAAAACCTGATAGAACTTAAACTTTACAGGAACCCCACTAAAAACCTGATAGAACTTAAACTTTACATGAACCCCACTAAAAACCTGATAGAACCTAAACTTCACATGAACCCCACTATAAATCTAATAGAAACTAAACTTTACATGAACCCCACTAAAAACCTGATAGAACTTAAATTTTATATGAACCCCACTAAAAACCTGATAGAACCTAAACTTTACATGAACCTCACTAAAAACCTGATAGAACCTAAACTTTACATGAACCTCACTAAAAACCTGATAGAACCTAAACTTTACATGAACCCCACTAAAAACCTAATAGAACTTAAACTTTACATGAATCCCACTAAAAACCTGATAGAACCTAAACTTTACATGAACCTAACTAAAAACCTGATAGAACCTAAACTTTACATGAACCCCACTAAAAACCTGTTAAATCCTAAACTTTACATGCAACACGAACCCCACTAAAAACCTGATAGAACCTAAACTTTACATGAACCCCACTAAAAACCTGATAGAACCTAAACTTCACATGAACCCCACTAAAAATCTTATAGAAACTAAACTTTACATGAACCCCACTAAAAACCTGATAGAACTTAAATTTTATATGAAACCCACTAAAAACCTGATAAAACTTAAACTTTACATGAACCACTCTAAAAACCTGATAGAACCTAAACTTCACATGAACCCCACTAAAAATCTAATAGAAACTAAACTTTACATGAACCCCACTAAAAACCTGATAGAACTTAAACTTTACATGAACCCCACTAAAAACCTGATAGAACTTAAACTTTACATGAACCCCACTAAAAACCTGATAGAACTTAAACTTTACATGAACCCCACTAAAAACATGATAGAACCTAAACTTTACATGAACCCCACTAAAAACCTGATAGATCCTAAACTTTACATGCAACACGAACCCCACTAAAAACCTGATAGAACTTAAACTTTACATGAACCCCAGTAAAAACCTGATAGAACTTAAACGTCACATGAACCCCACTAAAAATCTAATAGAAACTAAACTTTACATGAACCCCACTAAAAACCTGATAGAACTTAAACTTTACATGAACCCCACTAAAAACCAGATAGAACTTAAACTTTACATGAATCCCACTAAAAACCTGATAGAACTTAAACTTTACCTGAACCCCACTAAAAACATGATAGAACCTAAACTTTACATGAACCCCACTAAAAACCTGATAGATCCTAAGCTTTACATGCAACACGAACCCCACTAAAAACCTGATAGAACTTAAACTTTACATGAACCCCAGTAAAAACCTGATAGAACCTAAACGTCACATGAACGCCACTAAAAATCTAATAGAAACTAAACTTTACATGAACCCCACTAAAAACATGATAGAACCTAAACTTTACATGAACCCCACTAAAAACCTGATAGATCTTAAACTTTACATGAACCCCACTAAAAACCTGATAGATCCTAAACTTTACATAATCCCCACTAAAAACCTGATAGAACTTAAACTTTACGTGAACACCACTAAAAACCTGATAGATCCTAAACCTTACATAATCCCCACTAAAAACCTGTTAGATCCTAAACTTTACATGCAACACGAACCCCCCTAAAAACCTGATAGAACTTAAACTTTACATGAACCCCACTAAAAACCTGATAGATCCTAAACTTTACATAATCCCCACTAAAAACCTGATAGAACTTAAACTTTACATGAACCCCACTAAAAACCTGATAGAACCTAAACTTTACATGAACCCCACTAAAAACCTGATAGATCCTAAACTTTACATAATCCCCACTAAAAACCTGATAGAACTTAAACTTTACATGAACCCCACTAAAAACCTGATAGATCCTAAACTTTACATAATCCCCACTAAAAACCTGATAGATCCTAAACTTTACATGCAACACGAACCCCACTAAAAACCTGATAGAACTTAAACTTTACATGAATCCCACTAAAAACCTGATAGAACCTAAACTTCACATGAACCCCACTCAAAATCTTATAGAAACTAAACTTTACATGAACCCCACTAAAAACCTGATAGAACCTAAATCTTACATGAATCCCACTAAAAACCTGATAGAACCTAAATTTACATCAACCCCACTAAAAACCTGATAGAACTTAAACTTTACAGGAACCCCACTAAAAACCTGATAGAACTTAAACTTTACATGAACCCCACTAAAAACCTGATAGAATTTAAACTCTACATAAACCCCACTAAAAACCTGATAGAACCTAAACTTTACATGAACCCCACTAAAAACCTGATAGATCCTAAACTTTACATAATCACAACTAAAAACCTGATGGAACTTAAACTTTACATGAACCCCACTAAAAACCTGATAGATCCTAAACTTTACATAATCCCCACTAAAAACCTGATAGAACTTAAACTTTACAGGAACCCCACTAAAAAACCTGATAGAACCTAAACTTTACATGAACCCCACTAAAAACCTGATAGAACCTAAACTTTACATGAGCTCCACTAAAAACTTGATAGAACTTAAACTTTTAATGAACCCCACTAAAAACCTGATAGAACTTAAACTTTACAGGAACCCCACTAAAAACCTGATAGAACTTAAACTTTACATGAACCCCACTAAAAACCTGATAGAACCTTAACTTTACATTAACCCCACTAAAAACCTGATAGAACTTAAACTTTACATGAACCCCACTAAAAACCTGATAGAACCTAAACTTTACATGAACCCCACTAAAAACCTGATAGATCCTAAACTTTACATAATCCCCACTAAAAACCTGATAGAACTTAAACTTTACATGAACCCCACTAAAAACCTGATAGATCCTAAACTTTACATAATCCCCACTAAAAACCTGATAGATCCTAAACTTTACATGCAACACGAACCCCACTAAAAACCTGATAGAACTTAAACTTTACATGAACCCCACTAAAAACCAGATAGAACCTAAACTTCACATGAACCCCACTCAAAATCTTATAGAAACTAAACTTTACATGAACCCCACTAAAAACCTGATAGAACCTAAATCTTACATGAATCCCACTAAAAACCTGATAGAACCTAAATTTACATCAACCCCACTAAAAACCTGATAGAACTTAAACTTTACAGGAACCCCACTAAAAACCTGATAGAACTTAAACTTTACATGAACCCCACTAAAAACCTGATAGAACCTAAACTTCACATGAACCCCACTAAAAATCTAATAGAAACTAAACTTTACATGAACCCCACTAAAAACCTGATAGAACTTAAATTTTATATGAACCCCACTAAAAACCTGATAGAACCTAAACTTTACATGAACCTCACTAAAAACCTGATAGAACCTAAACTTTACATGAACCTCACTAAAAACCTGATAGAACCTAAACTTTACATGAACCCCACTAAAAACCTAATAGAACTTAAACTTTACATGAATCCCACTAAAAACCTGATAGAACCTAAACTTTACATGAACCTAACTAAAAACCTGATAGAACCTAAACTTTACATGAACCCCACTAAAAACCTGTTAAATCCTAAACTTTACATGCAACACGAACCCCACTAAAAACCTGATAGAACCTAAACTTTACATGAACCCCACTAAAAACCTGATAGAACCTAAACTTCACATGAACCCCACTAAAAATCTTATAGAAACTAAACTTTACATGAACCCCACTAAAAACCTGATAGAACTTAAATTTTATATGAAATCCACTAAAAACCTGATAAAACTTAAACTTTACATGAACCCCACTAAAAATCTAATAGAAACTAAACTTTACATGAACCCCACTAAAAACCTGATAGAACTTAAACTTTACATGAACCCCACTAAAAACCTGATAGAACTTAAACTTTACATGAACCCCACTAAAAACCTGATAGAACTTAAACTTTACATGAACCCCACTAAAAACATGATAGAACCTAAACTTTACATGAACCCCACTAAAAACCTGATAGATCCTAAACTTTACATGAACCCCACTAAAAACCTGATAGATCCTAAGCTTTACATGCAACACGAACCCCACTAAAAACCTGATAGAACTTAAACTTTACATGAACCCCAGTAAAAACCTGATAGAACCTAAACGTCACATGAACGCCACTAAAAATCTAATAGAAACTAAACTTTACATGAACCCCACTAAAAACCTGATAGAACTTAAATTTTATATGAACCCCACTAAAAACCTGATAGAACCTAAACTTTACATGAACCCCACTAAAAACATGATAGAACCTAAACTTTACATGAACCCCAGTAAAAACCTGATAGAACTTAAACGTCACATGAACGCCACTAAAAATCTAATAGAAACTAAACTTTACATGAACCCCACTAAAAACCTGATAGAACTTAAACTTTACATGAACCCCACTAAAAACCAGATAGAACTTAAACTTTACATGAACCCCACTAAAAACCTGATAGAACTTAAACTTTACATGAACCCCACTAAAAACATGATAGAACCTAAACTTTACATGAACCCCACTAAAAACCTGATAGATCCTAAGCTTTACATGCAACACGAACCCCACTAAAAACCTGATAGAACTTAAACTTTACATGAACCCCAGTAAAAACCTGATAGAACCTAAACGTCACATGAACGCCACTAAAAATCTAATAGAAACTAAACTTTACATGAACCCCACTAAAAACCTGATAGAACTTAAATTTTATATGAACCCCACTAAAAACCTGATAGAACCTAAACTTTACATGAACCCCACTAAAAACATGATAGAACCTAAACTTTACATGAACCCCACTAAAAACCTGATAGATCTTAAACTTTACATGAACCCCACTAAAAACCTGATAGATCCTAAACTTTACATAATCCCCACTAAAAACCTGATAGAACTTAAACTTTACGTGAACCCCACTAAAAACCTGATAGATCCTAAACCTTACATAATCCCCACTAAAAACCTGTTAGATCCTAAACTTTACATGCAACACGAACCCCCCTAAAAACCTGATAGAACTTAAACTTTACATGAACCCCACTAAAAACCTGATAGAACTTAAATTTTATATGAACCCCACTAAAAACCTGATAGAACCTAAACTTTACATGAACCTCACTAAAAACCTGATAGAACCTAAACTTTACATGAACCTCACTAAAAACCTGATAGAACCTAAACTTTACATGAACCCCACTAAAAACCTAATAGAACTTAAACTTTACATGAATCCCACTAAAAACCTGATAGAACCTAAACTTTACATGCACCTAACTAAAAACCTGATAGAACCTAAACTTTACATGAACCCCACTAAAAACCTGATAGATCCTAAACTTTACATGCAACACGAACCCCACTAAAAACCTGATAGAACTTAAATTTTACATGAACCCCACTAAAAACCTGATAGAACCTAAACTTCACATGAACCCCACTCAAAATCTTATAGAAACTAAACTTTACATGAACCCCACTAAAAACCTGATAGAACCTAAATCTTACATGAATCCCACTAAAAACCTGATAGAACCTAAATTTACATCAACCCCACTAAAAACCTGATAGAACTTAAACTTTACAGGAACCCCCCTAAAAACCTGATAGAACTTAAACTTTACATGAACCCCACTAAAAACCTGATAGAACCTAAACTTCACATGAACCCCACTAAAAATCTAATAGAAACTAAACTTTACATGAACCCCACTAAAAACCTGATAGAACTTAAATTTTATATGAACCCCACTAAAAACCTGATAGAACCTAAACTTTACATGAACCTCACTAAAAACCTGATAGAACCTAAACTTTACATGAACCTCACTAAAAACCTGATAGAACCTAAACTTTACATGAACCCCACTAAAAACCTAATAGAACTTAAACTTTACATGAATCCCACTAAAAACCTGATAGAACCTAAACTTTACATGAACCTAACTAAAAACCTGATAGAACCTAAACTTTACATGAACCCCACTAAAAACCTGTTAAATCCTAAACTTTACATGCAACACGAACCCCACTAAAAACCTGATAGAACCTAAACTTTACATGAACCCCACTAAAAACCTGATAGAACCTAAACTTCACATGAACCCCACTAAAAATCTTATAGAAACTAAACTTTACATGAACCCCACTAAAAACCTGATAGAACTTAAATTTTATATGAAACCCACTAAAAACCTGATAAAACTTAAACTTTACATGAACCACTCTAAAAACCTGATAGAACCTAAACTTC
The DNA here is from genome assembly GCA_963680875.1 of Bathymodiolus brooksi. NCBI lineage: Eukaryota > Metazoa > Mollusca > Bivalvia > Mytilida > Modiolidae > Bathymodiolus > Bathymodiolus brooksi. The sequence continues at coordinate 2,188,188 of OY804580.1, forward strand.
ACATGAACCCCACTAAAAATCTAATAGAAACTAAACTTTACATGAACCCCACTAAAAACCTGATAGAACTTAAACTTTACATGAACCCCACTAAAAACCTGATAGAACTTAAACTTTACATGAACCCCACTAAAAACCTGATAGAACTTAAACTTTACATGAACCCCACTAAAAACATGATAGAACCTAAACTTTACATGAACCCCACTAAAAACCTGATAGATCCTAAACTTTACATGCAACACGAACCCCACTAAAAACCTGATAGAACTTAAACTTTACATGAACCCCACTAAAAACCTGATAGAACCTAAACTTTACATGAACCTCACTAAAAACCTGATAGAACCTAAACTTTACATGAACCCCACTAAAAACCTAATAGAACTTAAACTTTACATGAATCCCACTAAAAACCTGATAGAACCTAAACTTTACATGAACCTAACTAAAAACCTGATAGAACCTAAACTTTACATGAACCCCACTAAAAACCTGTTAAATCCTAAACTTTACATGCAACACGAACCCCACTAAAAACCTGATAGAACCTAAACTTTACATGAACCCCACTAAAAACCTGATAGAACCTAAACTTCACATGAACCCCACTAAAAATCTTATAGAAACTAAACTTTACATGAACCCCACTAAAAACCTGATAGAACTTAAATTTTATATGAAACCCACTAAAAACCTGATAAAACTTAAACTTTACATGAACCACTCTAAAAACCTGATAGAACCTAAACTTCACATGAACCCCACTAAAAATCTAATAGAAACTAAACTTTACATGAACCCCACTAAAAACCTGATAGAACTTAAACTTTACATGAACCCCACTAAAAACCTGATAGAACTTAAACTTTACATGAACCCCACTAAAAACCTGATAGAACTTAAACTTTACATGAACCCCACTAAAAACATGATAGAACCTAAACTTTACATGAACCCCACTAAAAACCTGATAGATCCTAAACTTTACATGCAACACGAACCCCACTAAAAACCTGATAGAACTTAAACTTTACATGAACCCCAGTAAAAACCTGATAGAACTTAAACGTCACATGAACGCCACTAAAAATCTAATAGAAACTAAACTTTACATGAACCCCACTAAAAACCTGATAGAACTTAAACTTTACATGAACCCCACTAAAAACCAGTTAGAACTTAAACTTTACATGAACCCCACTAAAAACCTGATAGAACTTAAACTTTACCTGAACCCCACTAAAAACATGATAGAACCTAAACTTTACATGAACCCCACTAAAAACCTGATAGATCCTAAGCTTTACATGCAACACGAACCCCACTAAAAACCTGATAGAACTTAAACTTTACATGAACCCCAGTAAAAACCTGATAGAACCTAAACGTCACATGAACGCCACTAAAAATCTAATAGAAACTAAACTTTACATGAACCCCACTAAAAACCTGATAGAACTTAAATTTTATATGAACCCCACTAAAAACCTGATAGAACCTAAACTTTACATGAACCCCACTAAAAACATGATAGAACCTAAACTTTACATGAACCCCACTAAAAACCTGATAGATCTTAAACTTTACATGAACCCCACTAAAAACCTGATAGATCCTAAACTTTACATAATCCCCACTAAAAACCTGATAGAACTTAAACTTTACGTGAACACCACTAAAAACCTGATAGATCCTAAACCTTACATAATCCCCACTAAAAACCTGTTAGATCCTAAACTTTACATGCAACACGAACCCCCCTAAAAACCTGATAGAACTTAAACTTTACATGAACCCCACTAAAAACCTGATAGATCCTAAACTTTACATAATCCCCACTAAAAACCTGATAGAACTTAAACTTTACATGAACCCCACTAAAAACCTGATAGAACCTAAACTTTACATGAACCCCACTAAAAACCTGATAGATCCTAAACTTTACATAATCCCCACTAAAAACCTGATAGAACTTAAACTTTACATGAACCCCACTAAAAACCTGATAGATCCTAAACTTTACATAATCCCCACTAAAAACCTGATAGATCCTAAACTTTACATGCAACACGAACCCCACTTAAAACCTGATAGAACTTAAACTTTACATGAATCCCACTAAAAACCTGATAGAACCTAAACTTCACATGAACCCCACTCAAAATCTTATAGAAACTAAACTTTACATGAACCCCACTAAAAACCTGATAGAACCTAAATCTTACATGAATCCCACTAAAAACCTGATAGAACCTAAATTTACATCAACCCCACTAAAAACCTGATAGAACTTAAACTTTACAGGAACCCCACTAAAAACCTGATAGAACTTAAACTTTACATGAACCCCACTAAAAACCTGATAGAATTTAAACTCTACATAAACCCCACTAAAAACCTGATAGAACCTAAACTTTACATGAACCCCACTAAAAACCTGATAGATCCTAAACTTTACATAATCACAACTAAAAACCTGATGGAACTTAAACTTTACATGAACCCCACTAAAAACCTGATAGATCCTAAACTTTACATAATCCCCACTAAAAACCTGATAGAACTTAAACTTTACAGGAACCCCACTAAAAAACCTGATAGAACCTAAACTTTACATGAACCCCACTAAAAACCTGATAGAACCTAAACTTTACATGAGCTCCACTAAAAACTTGATAGAACTTAAACTTTTAATGAACCCCACTAAAAACCTGATAGAACTTAAACTTTACAGGAACCCCACTAAAAACCTGATAGAACTTAAACTTTACATGAACCCCACTAAAAACCTGATAGAACTTAAACTTTACAGGAACCCCACTAAAAACCTGATAGAACTTAAACTTTACATGAACCCCACTAAAAACCTGATAGAACCTTAACTTTACATTAACCCCACTAAAAACCTGATAGAACTTAAACTTTACATGAACCCCACTAAAAACCTGATAGAACTTAAACTTTACAGGAACCCCACTAAAAACCTGATAGAACCTAAACTTCACATGAACCCCACTAAAAATCTAATAGAAACTAAACTTTACATGAACCCCACTAAAAACCTGATAGAACTTAAATTTTATATGAACCCCACTAAAAACCTGATAGAACCTAAACTTTACATGAACCTCACTAAAAACCTGATAGAACCTAAACTTTACATGAACCTCACTAAAAACCTGATAGAACCTAAACTTTACATGAACCCCACTAAAAACCTAATAGAACTTAAACTTTACATGAATCCCACTAAAAACCTGATAGAACCTAAACTTTACATGAACCTAACTAAAAACCTGATAGAACCTAAACTTTACATGAACCCCACTAAAAACCTGTTAAATCCTAAACTTTACATGCAACACGAACCCCACTAAAAACCTGATAGAACCTAAACTTTACATGAACCCCACTAAAAACCTGATAGAACCTAAACTTCACATGAACCCCACTAAAAATCTTATAGAAACTAAACTTTACATGAACCCCACTAAAAACCTGATAGAACTTAAATTTTATATGAAACCCACTAAAAACCTGATAAAACTTAAACTTTACATGAACCACTCTAAAAACCTGATAGAACCTAAACTTCACATGAACCCCACTAAAAATCTAATAGAAACTAAACTTTACATGAACCCCACTAAAAACCTGATAGAACTTAAACTTTACATGAACCCCACTAAAAACCTGATAGAACTTAAACTTTACATGAACCCCACTAAAAACCTGATAGAACTTAAACTTTACATGAACCCCACTAAAAACATGATAGAACCTAAACTTTACATGAACCCCACTAAAAACCTGATAGATCCTAAACTTTACATGCAACACGAACCCCACTAAAAACCTGATAGAACTTAAACTTTACATGAACCCCAGTAAAAACCTGATAGAACTTAAACGTCACATGAACGCCACTAAAAATCTAATAGAAACTAAACTTTACATGAACCCCACTAAAAACCTGATAGAACTTAAACTTTACATGAACCCCACTAAAAACCAGATAGAACTTAAACTTTACATGAACCCCACTAAAAACCTGATAGAACTTAAACTTTACCTGAACCCCACTAAAAACATGATAGAACCTAAACTTTACATGAACCCCACTAAAAACCTGATAGATCCTAAGCTTTACATGCAACACGAACCCCACTAAAAACCTGATAGAACTTAAACTTTACATGAACCCCAGTAAAAACCTGATAGAACCTAAACGTCACATGAACGCCACTAAAAACATGATAGAACCTAAACTTTACATGAACCCCACTAAAAACCTGATAGATCTTAAACTTTACATGAACCCCACTAAAAACCTGATAGATCCTAAACTTTACATAATCCCCACTAAAAACCTGATAGAACTTAAACTTTACGTGAACACCACTAAAAACCTGATAGATCCTAAACCTTACATAATCCCCACTAAAAACCTGTTAGATCCTAAACTTTACATGCAACACGAACCCCCCTAAAAACCTGATAGAACTTAAACTTTACATGAACCCCACTAAAAACCTGATAGATCCTAAACTTTACATAATCCCCACTAAAAACCTGATAGAACTTAAACTTTACATGAACCCCACTAAAAACCTGATAGAACCTAAACTTTACATGAACCCCACTAAAAACCTGATAGATCCTAAACTTTACATAATCCCCACTAAAAACCTGATAGAACTTAAACTTTACATGAACCCCACTAAAAACCTGATAGATCCTAAACTTTACATAATCCCCACTAAAAACCTGATAGATCCTAAACTTTACATGCAACACGAACCCCACTTAAAACCTGATAGAACTTAAACTTTACATGAATCCCACTAAAAACCTGATAGAACCTAAACTTCACATGAACCCCACTCAAAATCTAATAGAAACTAAACTTTACATGAACCCCACTAAAAACCTGATAGAACCTAAATCTTACATGAATCCCACTAAAAACCTGATAGAACCTAAATTTACATCAACCCCACTAAAAACCTGATAGAACTTAAACTTTACAGGAACCCCACTAAAAACCTGATAGAACTTAAACTTTACATGAACCCCACTAAAAACCTGATAGAATTTAAACTCTACATAAACCCCACTAAAAACCTGATAGAACCTAAACTTTACATGAACCCCACTAAAAACCTGATAGATCCTAAACTTTACATAATCACAACTAAAAACCTGATGGAACTTAAACTTTACATGAACCCCACTAAAAACCTGATAGATCCTAAACTTTACATAATCCCCACTAAAAACCTGATAGAACTTAAACTTTACAGGAACCCCACTAAAAAACCTGATAGAACCTAAACTTTACATGAACCCCACTAAAAACCTGATAGAACCTAAACTTTACATGAGCTCCACTAAAAACTTGATAGAACTTAAACTTTTAATGAACCCCACTAAAAACCTGATAGAACTTAAACTTTACAGGAACCCCACTAAAAACCTGATAGAACTTAAACTTTACATGAACCCCACTAAAAACCTGATAGAACCTTAACTTTACATTAACCCCACTAAAAACCTGATAGAACTTAAACTTTACATGAACCCCACTAAAAACCTGATAGAACCTAAACTTTACATGAACCCCACTAAAAACCTGATAGATCCTAAACTTTACATAATCCCCACTAAAAACCTGATAGAACTTAAACTTTACATGAACCCCACTAAAAACCTGATAGATCCTAAACTTTACATAATCCCCACTAAAAACCTGATAGATCCTAAACTTTACATGCAACACGAACCCCACTAAAAACCTGATAGAACTTAAACTTTACATGAACCCCACTAAAAACCAGATAGAACCTAAACTTCACATGAACCCCACTCAAAATCTTATAGAAACTAAACTTTACATGAACCCCACTAAAAACCTGATAGAACCTAAATCTTACATGAATCCCACTAAAAACCTGATAGAACCTAAATTTACATCAACCCCACTAAAAACCTGATAGAACTTAAACTTTACAGGAACCCCACTAAAAACCTGATAGAACTTAAACTTTACATGAACCCCACTAAAAACCTGATAGAACCTAAACTTCACATGAACCCCACTAAAAATCTAATAGAAACTAAACTTTACATGAACCCCACTAAAAACCTGATAGAACTTAAATTTTATATGAACCCCACTAAAAACCTGATAGAACCTAAACTTTACATGAACCTCACTAAAAACCTGATAGAATCTAAACTTTACATGAACCTCACTAAAAACCTGATAGAACCTAAACTTTACATGAACCCCACTAAAAACCTAATAGAACTTAAACTTTACATGAATCCCACTAAAAACCTGATAGAACCTAAACTTTACATGAACCTAACTAAAAACCTGATAGAACCTAAACTTTACATGAACCCCACTAAAAACCTGTTAAATCCTAAACTTTACATGCAACACGAACCCCACTAAAAACCTGATAGAACCTAAACTTTACATGAACCCCACTAAAAACCTGATAGAACCTAAACTTCACATGAACCCCACTAAAAATCTTATAGAAACTAAACTTTACATGAACCCCACTAAAAACCTGATAGAACTTAAATTTTATATGAAATCCACTAAAAACCTGATAAAGCTTAAACTTTACATGAACCACTCTAAAAACCTGATAGAACCTAAACTTCACATGAACCCCACTAAAAATCTAATAGAAACTAAACTTTACATGAACCCCACTAAAAACCTGATAGAACTTAAACTTTACATGAACCCCACTAAAAACCTGATAGAACTTAAACTTTACATGAACCCCACTAAAAACCTGATAGAACTTAAACTTTACATGAACCCCACTAAAAACATGATAGAACCTAAACTTTACATGAACCCCACTAAAAACCTGATAGATCCTAAACTTTACATGCAACACGAACCCCACTAAAAACCTGATAGAACTTAAACTTTACATGAACCCCAGTAAAAACCTGATAGAACTTAAACGTCACATGAACGCCACTAAAAATCTAATAGAAACTAAACTTTACATGAACCCCACTAAAAACCTGATAGAACTTAAACTTTACATGAACCCCACTAAAAACCAGATAGAACTTAAACTTTACATGAACCCCACTAAAAACCTGATAGAACTTAAACTTTACATGAACCCCACTAAAAACATGATAGAACCTAAACTTTACATGAACCCCACTAAAAACCTGATAGATCCTAAGCTTTACATGCAACACGAACCCCACTAAAAACCTGATAGAACTTAAACTTTACATGAACCCCAGTAAAAACCTGATAGAACCTAAACGTCACATGAACGCCACTAAAAATCTAATAGAAACTAAACTTTACATGAACCCCACTAAAAACCTGATAGAACTTAAATTTTATATGAACCCCACTAAAAACCTGATAGAACCTAAACTTTACATGAACCCCACTAAAAACATGATAGAACCTAAACTTTACATGAACCCCACTAAAAACCTGATAGATCTTAAACTTTACATGAACCCCACTAAAAACCTGATAGATCCTAAACTTTACATAATCCCCACTAAAAACCTGATAGAACTTAAACTTTACGTGAACCCCACTAAAAACCTGATAGATCCTAAACCTTACATAATCCCCACTAAAAACCTGTTAGATCCTAAACTTTACATGCAACACGAACCCCCCTAAAAACCTGATAGAACTTAAACTTTACATGAACCCCACTAAAAACCTGATAGAACTTAAATTTTATATGAACCCCACTAAAAACCTGATAGAACCTAAACTTTACATGAACCTCACTAAAAACCTGATAGAACCTAAACTTTACATGAACCTCACTAAAAACCTGATAGAACCTAAACTTTACATGAACCCCACTAAAAACCTAATAGAACTTAAACTTTACATGAATCCCACTAAAAACCTGATAGAACCTAAACTTTACATGCACCTAACTAAAAACCTGATAGAACCTAAACTTTACATGAACCCCCCTAAAAACCTGTTAGATCCTAAACTTTACATGCAACACGAACCCCACTAAAAACCTGATAGAACCTAAACTTTACATGAACCCCACTAAAAACCTGATAGAACCTAAACTTCACATGAACCCCACTAAAAATCTTATAGAAACTAAACTTTACATGAATCCCACTAAAAACCTGATAGAACTTAAATTTTATATGAACCCCACTAAAAACCTGATAGAACCTAAACTTTACATGAACCTCACTAAAAACCTGATAGAACCTAAACTTTACATGAACCTCACTAAAAACCTGATAGAACCTAAACTTTACATGAACCCCACTAAAAACCTAATAGAACTTAAACTTTACATGAATCCCACTAAAAACCTGATAGAACCTAAACTTTACATGAACCTAACTAAAAACCTGATAGAACCTAAACTTTACATGAACCTAACTAAAAACCTGATAGAACCTAAACTTTACATGAACCCCACTAAAAACCTGATAGAACCTAAACTTCACATGAACCCCACTAAAAATCTTATAGAAACTAAACTTTACATGAACCCACTAAAAACCTGATAGAACTTAAATTTGTTATGAACCCCACTAAAAACCTGATAGAACTTAAACTTTACATGAACCACTCTAAAAACCTGATAGAACCTAAACTTCACATGAACCCCACTAAAAATCTAATAGAAACTAAACTTTACATGAACCCCACTAAAAACCTGATAGAACTTAAACTTTACATGAACCCCACTAAAAACCTGATAGAACTTAAACTTTACATGAACCCCACTAAAAACCTGATAGAACTTAAACTTTACATGAACCCCACTTAAAACATGATAGAACCTAAACTTTACATGAACCCCACTAAAAACCTGATAGATCCTAAACTTTACATGCAACACGAACCCCACTAAAAACCTGATAGAACTTAAACTTTACATGAACCCCAGTAAAAACCTGATAGAACCTAAACGTCACAGGAACGCCACTAAAAATCTAATAGAACCTAAACTTTACATGAACCTCACTAAAAACCTGATAGAACCTAAACTTTATATGAACCTCACTAAAAACCTGATAGAACCTAAATTTACATGAACCCCACTAAAACATGAGAGAACCTAAACTTCACATGAACCCCACTAAAAATCTTATAGAAACTAAACTTTACATGAATCCCACTAAAAACCTGATAGAACTTAAATTTTATATGAACCCCACTAAAAACCTGATAGAACCTAAACTTTACATGAACCTCACTAAAAACCTGATAGAACCTAAACTTTACATGAACCTCACTAAAAACCTGATAGAACCTAAACTTTACATGAACCCCACTAAAAACCTAATAGAACTTAAACTTTACATGAATCCCACTAAAAACCTGATAGAACCTAAACTTTACATGAACCTAACTAAAAACCTGATAGAACCTAAACTTTACATGAACCCCACTAAAAACCTGTTAGATCCTAAACTTTACATGCAACACGAACCCCACTAAAAACCTGATAGAACCTAAACTTTACATGAACCCCACTAAAAACCTGATAGAACCTAAACTTCACATGAACCCCACTAAAAATCTAATAGAAACTAAACTTTACATGAACCCACTAAAAACCTGATAGAACTTAAATTTGTTATGAACCCCACTAAAAACATGATAGAACCTAAACTTTACATGAACCCCACTAAAAACCTAATAGAACTTAAACTTTACATGAATCCCACTAAAAACCTGATAGAACCTAAACTTTACATGAACCTAACTAAAAACCTGATAGAACCTAAACTTTACATGAACCCCACTAAAAACCTGTTAGATCCTAAACTTTACATGCAACACGAACCCCACTAAAAACCTGATAGAACCTAAACTTTACATGAACCCCACTAAAAACCTGATAGAACCTAAACTTCACATGAACCCCACTAAAAATCTAATAGAAACTAAACTTTACATGAACCCACTAAAAACCTGATAGAACTTAAATTTGTTATGAACCCCACTAAAAACATGATAGAACCTAAACTTTACATGAACCCCACTAAAAACCTGATAGATCCTAAACTTTACATGCAACACGAACCCCACTAAAAACCTGATAGAACTTAAACTTTACATGAACCCCAGTAAAAACCTGATAGAACCTAAACGTCACATGAACGCCACTAAAAATCTAATAGAACCTAAACTTTACATGAACCTCACTAAAAACCTGATAGAACCTAAACTTTATATGAACCTCACTAAAAACCTGATAGAACCTAAATTTACATGAACCCCACTAAAACATGAGAGAACCTAAACTTTACATGAACCCCACTAAAAACCTGATAGAACTTAAACTTTACATGAACCCCACTAAAAACCTGATAGATCCTAAACTTTACATAATCCCCACTAAAAACCTGATAGATCCTAAACTTTACATGAACCCCAATAAAAGTCTGCTAGAACTTAAACTTTACATGAACCCCACTAAAAACCTGATAGAATTTAAACTCTACATGAACCCCACTAAAAACCTGATAGAACCTAAACTTTACATGAACCCCACTAGAAACCTGATAGATCCTAAACTTTACATAATCACAACTAAAAACCTGATGGAACTTAAACTTTACATGAACCCCACTAAAAACCTGATAGATCCTAAACTTTACATAATCCCCACTAAAAACCTGATAGATCCTAAACTTTACATGAACCCCAATAAAAGTCTGCTAGAACTTAAACTTTACATGAACCCCACTAAAAACCTGATAGAATTTAAACTCTACATGAACCCCACTAAAAAACCTGATAGAACCTAAACTTTACATGAACCCCACTAAAAACCTGATAGAACCTAAACCTTACATGAATCCCACTAAAAACCTGATAGAACCTAAACTTTACGTCAACCCCACTAAAAACCTGATAGAACCTAAACTTTACATGAGCTCCACTAAAAACTTGATAGAACTTAAACTTTTAATGAACCCCACTAAAAACCTGATAGAACTTAAACTTTACAGGAACCCCACTAAAAACCTGATATAACTTAAACTTTACATGAACCCCACTAAAAACCTGATAGAACCTTAACTTTACATTAACCCCACTAAAAACCTGATAGAACTTAAACTTTACATGAACCCCACTAAAAACCTGATAGAACCTAAACTTTACATGAACCCCACTAAAAACCTGATAGAACTTAAACTTTACATGAACCTAACTAAAAACCTGATAGATCCTAAACTTTACATAATCCCACTAAAAACCTGATAGATCCTAAACTTTACATGCAACACGAACCCCACTAAAAACCTGATAGAACTTAAACTTTACATGAACCCCACTAAAAACCTGATAGAACCTAAACTTCACATGAACCCCACTCAAAATCTTATAGAAACTAAACTTTACATGAACCCCACTAAAAACCTGATAGAACCTAAATCTTACATGAATCCCACTAAAAACCTGATAGAACCTAATCTTTACATCAACCCCACTAAAAACCTGATAAAACCTAAACTTTACATGAGCTCCACTAAAAACTTGATAGAACTTAAACTTTTAATGAACCCCACTAAAAACCTGATAGATCCTAAACTTTACATAATCCCCACTAAAAACCTGATAGAACTTAAACTTTACATGAACCCCACTAAAAACCTGATAGATCCTAAACTTTACATAATCCCAACTAAAAACCTGATAGATCCTAAACTTTACATGCAACACGAACCCCACTAAAAACCTGATAGAACTTAAACTTTACATGAACCCCACTAAAAACCTGATAGAACCTAAACTTCACATGAACCCCACTCAAAATCTTATAGAAAGTAAACTTTACATGAACCCCACTAAAAACCTGATAGAACCTAAATCTTACATGAATCCCACTAAAAACCTGATAGAACCTAAATTTACATCAACCCCACTAAAAACCTGATAGAACTTAAACTTTACAGGAACCCCACTAAAAACCTGATAGAACTTAAACTTTACATGAACCCCACTAAAAACCTGATAGAACCTAAACTTTACATGAACCCCACTAAAAACCTAATAGAACTTAAACTTTACATGAATCCCACTAAAAACCTGATAGAACCTAAACTTTACATGCACCTAACAAAAAACCTGATAGAACCTAAACTTTACATGAACCCCACTAAAAACCTGATAGATCCTAAACTTTACATGCAACACGAACCCCACTAAAAACCTGATAGAACTTAAACTTTACATGAACCCCACTAAAAACCTGATAGAACCTAAACTTCACATGAACCCCACTCAAAATCTTATAGAAACTAAACTTTACATGAACCCCACTAAAAACCTGATAGAACCTAAATCTTACATGAATCCCACTAAAAACCTGATAGAACCTAAATTTACATCAACCCCACTAAAAACCTGATAGAACTTAAACTTTACAGGAACCCCACTAAAAACCTGATAGAACTTAAACTTTACATGAACCCCACTAAAAACCTGATAGAACCTAAACTTCACATGAACCCCACTAAAAATCTAATAGAAACTAAACTTTACATGAACCCCACTAAAAACCTGATAGAACTTAAATTTTATATGAACCCCACTAAAAACCTGATAGAACCTAAACTTTACATGAACCTCACTAAAAACCTGATAGAACCTAAACTTTACATGAACCTCACTAAAAACCTGATAGAACCTAAACTTTACATGAACCCCACTAAAAACCTAATAGAACTTAAACTTTACATGAATCCCACTAAAAACCTGATAGAACCTAAACTTTACATGAACCTAACTAAAAACCTGATAGAACCTAAACTTTACATGAACCCCACTAAAAACCTGTTAAATCCTAAACTTTACATGCAACACGAACCCCACTAAAAACCTGATAGAACCTAAACTTTACATGAACCCCACTAAAAACCTGATAGAACCTAAACTTCACATGAACCCCACTAAAAATCTTATAGAAACTAAACTTTACATGAACCCCACTAAAAACCTGATAGAACTTAAATTTTATATGAAACCCACTAAAAACCTGATAAAACTTAAACTTTACATGAACCACTCTAAAAACCTGATAGAACCTAAACTTCACATGAACCCCACTAAAAATCTAATAGAAACTAAACTTTACATGAACCCCACTAAAAACCTGATAGAACTTAAACTTTACATGAACCCCACTAAAAACCTGATAGAACTTAAACTTTACATGAACCCCACTAAAAACCTGATAGAACTTAAACTTTACATGAACCCCACTAAAAACATGATAGAACCTAAACTTTACATGAACCCCACTAAAAACCTGATAGATCCTAAACTTTACATGCAACACGAACCCCACTAAAAACCTGATAGAACTTAAACTTTACATGAACCCCAGTAAAAACCTGATAGAACTTAAACGTCACATGAACGCCACTAAAAATCTAATAGAAACTAAACTTTACATGAACCCCACTAAAAACCTGATAGAACTTAAACTTTACATGAACCCCACTAAAAACCTGATAGAACTTAAACTTTACATGAATCCCACTAAAAACCTGATAGAACCTAAATTTACATCAACCCCACTAAAAACCTGATAGAACTTAAACTTTACAGGAACCCCACTAAAAACCTGATAGAACTTAAACTTTACATAAACCCCACTAAAAACCTGATAGAACCTAAACTTCACATGAACCCCACTAAAAATCTAATAGAAACTAAACTTTACATGAACCCCACTAAAAACCTGATAGAACTTAAATTTTATATGAACCCCACTAAAAACCTGATAGAACCTAAACTTTACATGAACCTCACTAAAAACCTGATAGAACCTAAACTTTACATGAACCTCACTAAAAACCTGATAGAACCTAAACTTTACATGAACCCCACTAAAAACCTAATAGAACTTAAACTTTACATGAATCCCACTAAAAACCTGATAGAACCTAAACTTTACATGAACCTAACTAAAAACCTGATAGAACCTAAACTTTACATGAACCCCACTAAAAACCTGTTAAATCCTAAACTTTACATGCAACACGAACCCCACTAAAAACCTGATAGAACCTAAACTTTACATGAACCCCACTAAAAACCTGATAGAACCTAAACTTCACATGAACCCCACTAAAAATCTTATAGAAACTAAACTTTACATGAACCCCACTAAAAACCTGATAGAACTTAAATTTTATATGAAACCCACTAAAAACCTGATAAAACTTAAACTTTACATGAACCACTCTAAAAACCTGATAGAACCTAAACTTCACATGAACCCCACTAAAAATCTAATAGAAACTAAACTTTACATGAACCCCACTAAAAACCTGATAGAACTTAAACTTTACATGAACCCCACTAAAAACCTGATAGAACTTAAACTTTACATGAACCCCACTAAAAACCTGATAGAACTTAAACTTTACATGAACCCCACTAAAAACATGATAGAACCTAAACTTTACATGAACCCCACTAAAAACCTGATAGATCCTAAACTTTACATGCAACACGAACCCCACTAAAAACCTGATAGAACTTAAACTTTACATGAACCCCAGTAAAAACCTGATAGAACTTAAACGTCACATGAACGCCACTAAAAATCTAATAGAAACTAAACTTTACATGAACCCCACTAAAAACCTGATAGAACTTAAACTTTACATGAACCCCACTAAAAACCAGATAGAACTTAAACTTTACATGAACCCCACTAAAAACCTGATAGAACTTAAACTTTACCTGAACCCCACTAAAAACATGATAGAACCTAAACTTTACATGAACCCCACTAAAAACCTGATAGATCCTAAGCTTTACATGCAACACGAACCCCACTAAAAACCTGATAGAACTTAAACTTTACATGAACCCCAGTAAAAACCTGATAGAACCTAAACGTCACATGAACGCCACTAAAAATCTAATAGAAACTAAACTTTACATGAACCCCACTAAAAACCTGATAGAACTTAAATTTTATATGAACCCCACTAAAAACCTGATAGAACCTAAACTTTACATGAACCCCACTAAAAACATGATAGAACCTAAACTTTACATGAACCCCACTAAAAACCTGATAGATCTTAAACTTTACATGAACCCCACTAAAAACCTGATAGATCCTAAACTTTACATAATCCCCACTAAAAACCTGATAGAACTTAAACTTTACGTGAACACCACTAAAAACCTGATAGATCCTAAACCTTACATAATCCCCACTAAAAACCTGTTAGATCCTAAACTTTACATGCAACACGAACCCCCCTAAAAACCTGATAGAACTTAAACTTTACATGAACCCCACTAAAAACCTGATAGATCCTAAACTTTACATAATCCCCACTAAAAACCTGATAGAACTTAAACTTTACATGAACCCCACTAAAAACCTGATAGAACCTAAACTTTACATGAACCCCACTAAAAACCTGATAGATCCTAAACTTTACATAATCCCCACTAAAAACCTGATAGAACTTAAACTTTACATGAACCCCACTAAAAACCTGATAGATCCTAAACTTTACATAATCCCCACTAAAAACCTGATAGATCCTAAACTTTACATGCAACACGAACCCCACTTAAAACCTGATAGAACTTAAACTTTACATGAATCCCACTAAAAACCTGATAGAACCTAAACTTCACATGAACCCCACTCAAAATCTTATAGAAACTAAACTTTACATGAACCCCACTAAAAACCTGATAGAACCTAAATCTTACATGAATCCCACTAAAAACCTGATAGAACCTAAATTTACATCAACCCCACTAAAAACCTGATAGAACTTAAACTTTACAGGAACCCCACTAAAAACCTGATAGAACTTAAACTTTACATGAACCCCACTAAAAACCTGATAGAATTTAAACTCTACATAAACCCCACTAAAAACCTGATAGAACCTAAACTTTACATGAACCCCACTAAAAACCTGATAGATCCTAAACTTTACATAATCACAACTAAAAACCTGATGGAACTTAAACTTTACATGAACCCCACTAAAAACCTGATAGATCCTAAACTTTACATAATCCCCACTAAAAACCTGATAGAACTTAAACTTTACAGGAACCCCACTAAAAAACCTGATAGAACCTAAACTTTACATGAACCCCACTAAAAACCTGATAGAACCTAAACTTTACATGAGCTCCACTAAAAACTTGATAGAACTTAAACTTTTAATGAACCCCACTAAAAACCTGATAGAACTTAAACTTTACAGGAACCCCACTAAAAACCTGATAGAACTTAAACTTTACATGAACCCCACTAAAAACCTGATAGAACCTTAACTTTACATTAACCCCACTAAAAACCTGATAGAACTTAAACTTTACATGAACCCCACTAAAAACCTGATAGAACCTAAACTTTACATGAACCCCACTAAAAACCTGATAGATCCTAAACTTTACATAATCCCCACTAAAAACCTGATAGAACTTAAACTTTACATGAACCCCACTAAAAACCTGATAGATCCTAAACTTTACATAATCCCCACTAAAAACCTGATAGATCCTAAACTTTACATGCAACACGAACCCCACTAAAAACCTGATAGAACTTAAACTTTACATGAACCCCACTAAAAACCAGATAGAACCTAAACTTCACATGAACCCCACTCAAAATCTTATAGAAACTAAACTTTACATGAACCCCACTAAAAACCTGATAGAACCTAAATCTTACATGAATCCCACTAAAAACCTGATAGAACCTAAATTTACATCAACCCCACTAAAAACCTGATAGAACTTAAACTTTACAGGAACCCCACTAAAAACCTGATAGAACTTAAACTTTACATGAACCCCACTAAAAACCTGATAGAACCTAAACTTCACATGAACCCCACTAAAAATCTAATAGAAACTAAACTTTACATGAACCCCACTAAAAACCTGATAGAACTTAAATTTTATATGAACCCCACTAAAAACCTGATAGAACCTAAACTTTACATGAACCTCACTAAAAACCTAATAGAACTTAAACTTTACATGAATCCCACTAAAAACCTGATAGAACCTAAACTTTACATGAACCTAACTAAAAACCTGATAGAACCTAAACTTTACATGAACCCCACTAAAAACCTGTTAAATCCTAAACTTTACATGCAACACGAACCCCACTAAAAACCTGATAGAACCTAAACTTTACATGAACCCCACTAAAAACCTGATAGAACCTAAACTTCACATGAACCCCACTAAAAATCTTATAGAAACTAAACTTTACATGAACCCCACTAAAAACCTGATAGAACTTAAATTTTATATGAAATCCACTAAAAACCTGATAAAACTTAAACTTTACATGAACCACTCTAAAAACCTGATAGAACCTAAACTTCACATGAACCCCACTAAAAATCTAATAGAAACTAAACTTTACATGAACCCCACTAAAAACCTGATAGAACTTAAACTTTACATGAACCCCACTAAAAACCTGATAGAACTTAAACTTTACATGAACCCCACTAAAAACCTGATAGAACTTAAACTTTACATGAACCCCACTAAAAACATGATAGAACCTAAACTTTACATGAACCCCACTAAAAACCTGATAGATCCTAAACTTTACATGCAACACGAACCCCACTAAAAACCTGATAGAACTTAAACTTTACATGAACCCCAGTAAAAACCTGATAGAACTTAAACGTCACATGAACGCCACTAAAAATCTAATAGAAACTAAACTTTACATGAACCCCACTAAAAACCTGATAGAACTTAAACTTTACATGAACCCCACTAAAAACCAGATAGAACTTAAACTTTACATGAACCCCACTAAAAACCTGATAGAACTTAAACTTTACATGAACCCCACTAAAAACATGATAGAACCTAAACTTTACATGAACCCCACTAAAAACCTGATAGATCCTAAGCTTTACATGCAACACGAACCCCACTAAAAACCTGATAGAACTTAAACTTTACATGAACCCCAGTAAAAACCTGATAGAACCTAAACGTCACATGAACGCCACTAAAAATCTAATAGAAACTAAACTTTACATGAACCCCACTAAAAACCTGATAGAACTTAAATTTTATATGAACCCCACTAAAAACCTGATAGAACCTAAACTTTACATGAACCCCACTAAAAACATGATAGAACCTAAACTTTACATGAACCCCACTAAAAACCTGATAGATCTTAAACTTTACATGAACCCCACTAAAAACCTGATAGATCCTAAACTTTACATAATCCCCACTAAAAACCTGATAGAACTTAAACTTTACGTGAACCCCACTAAAAACCTGATAGATCCTAAACCTTACATAATCCCCACTAAAAACCTGTTAGATCCTAAACTTTACATGCAACACGAACCCCCCTAAAAACCTGATAGAACTTAAACTTTACATGAACCCCACTAAAAACCTGATAGAACCTAAACTTCACATGAACCCCACTAAAAATCTTATAGAAACTAAACTTTACATGAATCCCACTAAAAACCTGATAGAACTTAAATTTTATATGAACCCCACTAAAAACCTGATAGAACCTAAACTTTACATGAACCTCACTAAAAACCTGATAGAACCTAAACTTTACATGAACCTCACTAAAAACCTGATAGAACCTAAACTTTACATGAACCCCACTAAAAACCTAATAGAACTTAAACTTTACATGAATCCCACTAAAAACCTGATAGAACCTAAACTTTACATGAACCTAACTAAAAACCTGATAGAACCTAAACTTTACATGAACCTAACTAAAAACCTGATAGAACCTAAACTTTACATGAACCCCACTAAAAACCTGATAGAACCTAAACTTCACATGAACCCCACTAAAAATCTAATAGAAACTAAACTTTACATGAACCCACTAAAAACCTGATAGAACTTAAATTTGTTATGAACCCCACTAAAAACCTGATAGAGCTTAAACTTTACATGAACCACTCTAAAAACCTGATAGAACCTAAACTTCACATGAACCCCACTAAAAATCTAATAGAAACTAAACTTTACATGAACCCCACTAAAAACCTGATAGAACTTAAACTTTACATGAACCCCACTAAAAACCTGATAGAACTTAAACTTTACATGAACCCCACTAAAAACCTGATAGAACTTAAACTTTACATGAACCCCACTTAAAACATGATAGAACCTAAACTTTACATGAACCCCACTAAAAACCTGATAGATCCTAAACTTTACATGCAACACGAACCCCACTAAAAACCTGATAGAACTTAAACTTTACATGAACCCCAGTAAAAACCTGATAGAACCTAAACGTCACATGAACGCCACTAAAAATCTAATAGAACCTAAACTTTACATGAACCTCACTAAAAACCTGATAGAACCTAAACTTTATATGAACCTCACTAAAAACCTGATAGAACCTAAATTTACATGAACCCCACTAAAACATGAGAGAACCTAAACTTCACATGAACCCCACTAAAAATCTTATAGAAACTAAACTTTACATGAATCCCACTAAAAACCTGATAGAACTTAAATTTTATATGAACCCCACTAAAAACCTGATAGAACCTAAACTTTACATGAACCTCACTAAAAACCTGATAGAACCTAAACTTTACATGAACCTCACTAAAAACCTGATAGAACCTAAACTTTACATGAACCCCACTAAAAACCTAATAGAACTTAAACTTTACATGAATCCAACTAAAAACCTGATAGAACCTAAACTTTACATGAACCTAACTAAAAACCTGATAGAACCTAAACTTTACATGAACCCCACTAAAAACCTGTTAGATCCTAAACTTTACATGCAACACGAACCCCACTAAAAACCTGATAGAACCTAAACTTTACATGAACCCCACTAAAAACCTGATAGAACCTAAACTTCACATGAACCCCACTAAAAATCTAATAGAAACTAAACTTTACATGAACCCACTAAAAACCTGATAGAACTTAAATTTGTTATGAACCCCACTAAAAACCTGATAGAACCTAAACTTCACATGAACCCCACTAAAAATCTAATAGAAACTAAACTTTACATGAACCCCACTAAAAACCTGATAGAACTTAAACTTTACATGAACCCCACTAAAAACCTGATAGAACTTAAACTTTACATGAACCCCACTAAAAACCTGATAGAACTTAAACTTTACATGAACCCCACTAAAAACATGATAGAACCTAAACTTTACATGAACCCCACTAAAAACCTGATAGATCCTAAACTTTACATGCAACACGAACCCCACTAAAAACCTGATAGAACTTAAACTTTACATGAACCCCAGTAAAAACCTGATAGAACCTAAACGTCACATGAACGCCACTAAAAATCTAATAGAACCTAAACTTTACATGAACCTCACTAAAAACCTGATAGAACCTAAACTTTATATGAACCTCACTAAAAACCTGATAGAACCTAAATTTACATGAACCCCACTAAAACATGAGAGAACCTAAACTTTACATGAACCCCACTAAAAACCTGATAGAACTTAAACTTTACATGAACCCCACTAAAAACCTGATAGATCCTAAACTTTACATAATCCCCACTAAAAACCTGATAGATCCTAAACTTTACATGAACCCCAATAAAAGTCTGCTAGAACTTAAACTTTACATGAACCCCACTAAAAACCTGATAGAATTTAAACTCTACATGAACCCCACTAAAAACCTGATAGAACCTAAACTTTACATGAACCCCACTAGAAACCTGATAGATCCTAAACTTTACATAATCACAACTAAAAACCTGATGGAACTTAAACTTTACATGAACCCCACTAAAAACCTGATAGATCCTAAACTTTACATAATCCCCACTAAAAACCTGATAGATCCTAAACTTTACATGAACCCCAATAAAAGTCTGCTAGAACTTAAACTTTACATGAACCCCACTAAAAACCTGATAGAATTTAAACTCTACATGAACCCCACTAAAAAACCTGATAGAACCTAAACTTTACATGAACCCCACTAAAAACCTGATAGAACCTAAACCTTACATGAATCCCACTAAAAACCTGATAGAACCTAAACTTTACGTCAACCCCACTAAAAACCTGATAGAACCTAAACTTTACATGAGCTCCACTAAAAACTTGATAGAACTTAAACTTTTAATGAACCCCACTAAAAACCTGATAGAACTTAAACTTTACAGGAACCCCACTAAAAACCTGATATAACTTAAACTTTACATGAACCCCACTAAAAACCTGATAGAACCTTAACTTTACATTAACCCCACTAAAAACCTGATAGAACTTAAACTTTACATGAACCCCACTAAAAACCTGATAGAACCTAAACTTTACATGAACCCCACTAAAAACCTGATAGAACTTAAACTTTACATGAACCTAACTAAAAACCTGATAGATCCTAAACTTTACATAATCCCACTAAAAACCTGATAGATCCTAAACTTTACATGCAACACGAACCCCACTAAAAACCTGATAGAACTTAAACTTTACATGAACCCCACTAAAAACCTGATAGAACCTAAACTTCACATGAACCCCACTCAAAATCTTATAGAAACTAAACTTTACATGAACCCCACTAAAAACCTGATAGAACCTAAATCTTACATGAATCCCACTAAAAACCTGATAGAACCTAATCTTTACATCAACCCCACTAAAAACCTGATAAAACCTAAACTTTACATGAGCTCCACTAAAAACTTGATAGAACTTAAACTTTTAATGAACCCCACTAAAAACCTGATAGATCCTAAACTTTACATAATCCCCACTAAAAACCTGATAGAACTTAAACTTTACATGAACCCCACTAAAAACCTGATAGATCCTAAACTTTACATAATCCCAACTAAAAACCTGATAGATCCTAAACTTTACATGCAACACGAACCCCACTAAAAACCTGATAGAACTTAAACTTTACATGAACCCCACTAAAAACCTGATAGAACCTAAACTTCACATGAACCCCACTCAAAATCTTATAGAAAGTAAACTTTACATGAACCCCACTAAAAACCTGATAGAACCTAAATCTTACATGAATCCCACTAAAAACCTGATAGAACCTAAATTTACATCAACCCCACTAAAAACCTGATAGAACTTAAACTTTACAGGAACCCCACTAAAAACCTGATAGAACTTAAACTTTACATGAACCCCACTAAAAACCTGATAGAATTTAAACTCTACATAAACCCCACTAAAAACCTGATAGAACCTAAACTTTACATGAACCCCACTAAAAACCTGATAGATCCTAAACTTTACATAATCACAACTAAAAACCTGATGGAACTTAAACTTTACATGAACCCCACTAAAAACCTGATAGATCCTAAACTTTACATAATCCCCACTAAAAACCTGATAGAACTTAAACTTTACAGGAACCCCACTAAAAAACCTGATAGAACCTAAACTTTACATGAACCACACTAAAAACCTGATAGAACCTAAACCTTACATGAATCCCACTAAAAACCTGGTAGAACCTAAACTTTACGTCAACCCCACTAAAAACCTGATAGAACCTAAACTTTACATGAGCTCCACTAAAAACTTGATAGAACTTAAACTTTTAATGAACCCCACTAAAAACCTGATAGAACTTAAACTTTACAGGAACCCCACTAAAAACCTGATAGAACTTAAACTTTACATGAACCCCACTAAAAACCTGATAGAACCTTAACTTTACATTAACCCCACTAAAAACCTGATAGAACTTAAACTTTACATGAACCCCACTAAAAACCTGATAGAACCTAAACTTTACATGAACCCCACTAAAAACCTGATAGATCCTAAACTTTACATAATCCCCACTAAAAACCTGATAGAACTTAAACTTTACATGAACCCCACTAAAAACCTGATAGATCCTAAACTTTACATAATCCCCACTAAAAACCTGATAGATCCTAAACTTTACATGCAACACGAACCCCACTAAAAACCTGATAGAACTTAAACTTTACATGAACCCCACTAAAAACCTGATAGAACCTAAACTTCACATGAACCCCACTCAAAATCTTATAGAAACTAAACTTTACATGAACCCCACTAAAAACCTGATAGAACCTAAATCTTACATGAATCCCACTAAAAACCTGATAGAACCAAAATTTACATCAACCCCACTAAAAACCTGATAGAACTTAAACTTTACAGGAACCCCACTAAAAACCTGATAGAACTTAAACTTTACATGAACCCCACTAAAAACCTGATAGAACCTAAACTTCACATGAACCCCACTAAAAATCTAATAGAAACTAAACTTTACATGAACCCCACTAAAAACCTGATAGAACTTAAATTTTATATGAACCCCACTAAAAACCTGATAGAACCTAAACTTTACATGAACCTCACTAAAAACCTGATAGAACCTAAACTTTACATGAACCTCACTAAAAACCTGATAGAACCTAAACTTTACATGAACCCCACTAAAAACCTAATAGAACTTAAACTTTACATGAATCCCACTAAAAACCTGATAGAATCTAAACTTTACATGAACCTAACTAAAAACCTGATAGAACCTAAACTTTACATGAACCCCACTAAAAACCTGTTAAATCCTAAACTTTACATGCAACACGAACCCCACTAAAAACCTGATAGAACCTAAACTGTACATGAACCCCACTAAAAACCTGATAGAACCTAAACTTCACATGAACCCCACTAAAAATCTTATAGAAACTAAACTTTACATGAACCCCACTAAAAACCTGATAGAACTTAAATTTTATATGAACCCCACTAAAAACCTGATAAAACTTAAACTTTACATGAACCACTCTAAAAACCTGATAGAACCTAAACTTCACATGAACCCCACTAAAAATCTAATAGAAACTAAACTTTACATGAACCCCACTAAAAACCTGATAGAACTTAAACTTTACATGAACCCCACTAAAAACCTGATAGAACTTAAACTTTACATGAACCCCACTAAAAACATGATAGAACCTAAACTTTACATGAACCCCACTAAAAACCTGATAGATCCTAAACTTTACATGCAACACGAACCCCACTAAAAACCTGATAGAACTTAAAGTTTACATGAACCCCAGTAAAAACCTGATAGAACTTAAACGTCACATGAACGCCACTAAAAATCTAATAGAAACTAAACTTTACATGAACCCCACTAAAAACATGATAGAACCTAAACTTTACATGAACCCCACTAAAAACCTGATAGATCCTAAACTTTACATGCAACACGAACCCCACTAAAAACCTGATAGAACTTAAAGTTTACATGAACCCCAGTAAAAACCTGATAGAACTTAAACGTCACATGAACGCCACTAAAAATCTAATAGAAACTAAACTTTACATGAACCCCACTAAAAACCTGATAGAACTTAAATTTTATATGAACCCCACTAAAAACCTGATAAAACTTAAACTTTACATGAACCACTCTAAAAACCTGATAGAACCTAAACTTCACATGAACCCCACTAAAAATCTAATAGAAACTAAACTTTACATGAACCCCACTAAAAACCTGATAGAACTTAAACTTTACATGAACCCCACTAAAAACCTGATAGAACTTAAACTTTACATGAACCCCACTAAAAACATGATAGAACCTAAACTTTACATGAACCCCACTAAAAACCTGATAGATCCTAAACTTTACATGCAACACGAACCCCACTAAAAACCTGATAGAACTTAAAGTTTACATGAACCCCAGTAAAAACCTGATAGAACTTAAACGTCACATGAACGCCACTAAAAATCTAATAGAAACTAAACTTTACATGAACCCCACTAAAAACCTGATAGAACTTAAACTTTACATGAACCCCACTAAAAACCAGATAGAACTTAAACTTTACATGAACCCCACTAAAAACCTGATAGAACTTAAACTTTACATGAACCCCACTAAAAACATGATAGAATCTAAACTTTACATGAACCCCACTAAAAACCTGATAGATCCTAAACTTTACATGCAACACGAACCCCACTAAAAACCTGATAGATCTTAAACTTTACATGAACCCCACTAAAAACCTGATAGATCCTAAACTTTACATAATCCCCACTAAAAACCTGATAGAACTTAAACTTTACGTGAACCCCACTAAAAACCTGATAGATCCTAAACCTTACATAATCCCCACTAAAAACCTGTTAGATCCTAAACTTTACATGCAACACGAACCCCCCTAAAAACCTGATAGAACTTAAACTTTACATGAACCCCACTAAAAACCTGATAGAACTTAAATTTTATATGAACCCCACTAAAAACCTGATAGAACCTAAACTTTACATGAACCTCACTAAAAACCTGATAGAACCTAAACTTTACATGAACCTCACTAAAAACCTGATAGAACCTAAACTTTACATGAACCCCACTAAAAACCTAATAGAACTTAAACTTTACATGAATCCCACTAAAAACCTGATAGAACCTAAACTTTACATGCACCTAACTAAAAACCTGATAGAACCTAAACTTTACATGAACCCCCCTAAAAACCTGTTAGATCCTAAACTTTACATGCAACACGAACCCCACTAAAAACCTGATAGAACCTAAACTTTACATGAACCCCACTAAAAACCTGATAGAACCTAAACTTCACATGAACCCCACTAAAAATCTTATAGAAACTAAACTTTACATGAATCCCACTAAAAACCTGATAGAACTTAAACTTTACATGAACCCCACTAAAAACATGATAGAACCTAAACTTTACATGAACCCCACTAAAAACCTGATAGATCCTAAACTTTACATGCAACACGAACCCCACTAAAAACCTGATAGAACTTAAACTTTACATGAACCCCAGTAAAAACCTGATAGAACTTAAACGTCACATGAACGCCACTAAAAATCTAATAGAAACTAAACTTTACATGAACCCCACTAAAAACCTGATAGAACTTAAACTTTACATGAACCCCACTAAAAACCAGATAGAACTTAAACTTTACATGAACCCCACTAAAAACCTGATAGAACTTAAACTTTACATGAACCCCACTAAAAACATGATAGAACCTAAACTTTACATGAACCCCACTAAAAACCTGATAGATCCTAAGCTTTACATGCAACACGAACCCCACTAAAAACCTGATAGAACTTAAACTTTACATGAACCCCAGTAAAAACCTGATAGAACCTAAACGTCACATGAACGCCACTAAAAATCTAATAGAAACTAAACTTTACATGAACCCCACTAAAAACCTGATAGAACTTAAATTTTATATGAACCCCACTAAAAACCTGATAGAACCTAAACTTTACATGAACCCCACTAAAAACATGATAGAACCTAAACTTTACATGAACCCCACTAAAAACCTGATAGATCTTAAACTTTACATGAACCCCACTAAAAACCTGATAGATCCTAAACTTTACATAATCCCCACTAAAAACCTGATAGAACTTAAACTTTACGTGAACCCCACTAAAAACCTGATAGATCCTAAACCTTACATAATCCCCACTAAAAACCTGTTAGATCCTAAACTTTACATGCAACACGAACCCCCCTAAAAACCTGATAGAACTTAAACTTTACATGAACCCCACTAAAAACCTGATAGAACTTAAATTTTATATGAACCCCACTAAAAACCTGATAGAACCTAAACTTTACATGAATCCCACTAAAAACCTGATAGAACCTAAACTTTACATGCACCTAACTAAAAACCTGATAGAACCTAAACTTTACATGAACCCCCCTAAAAACCTGTTAGATCCTAAACTTTACATGCAACACGAACCCCACTAAAAACCTGATAGAACCTAAACTTTACATGAACCCCACTAAAAACCTGATAGAACCTAAACTTCACATGAACCCCACTAAAAATCTTATAGAAACTAAACTTTACATGAATCCCACTAAAAACCTGATAGAACTTAAACTTTACATGAACCCCTCTAAAAACATGATAGAACCTAAACTTTACATGAACCCCACTAAAAACCTGATAGATCCTAAACTTTACATGCAACACGAACCCCACTAAAAACCTGATAGAACTTAAACTTTACATGAACCCCAGTAAAAACCTGATAGAACTTAAACGTCACATGAACGCCACTAAAAATCTAATAGAAACTAAACTTTACATGAACCCCACTAAAAACCTGATAGAACTTAAACTTTACATGAACCCCACTAAAAACCAGATAGAACTTAAACTTTACATGAACCCCACTAAAAACCTGATAGAACTTAAACTTTACATGAACCCCACTAAAAACATGATAGAACCTAAACTTTACATGAACCCCACTAAAAACCTGATAGATCCTAAGCTTTACATGCAACACGAACCCCACTAAAAACCTGATAGAACTTAAACTTTACATGAACCCCAGTAAAAACCTGATAGAACCTAAACGTCACATGAACGCCACTAAAAATCTAATAGAAACTAAACTTTACATGAACCCCACTAAAAACCTGATAGAACTTAAATTTTATATGAACCCCACTAAAAACCTAATAGAACTTAAACTTTACATGAATCCCACTAAAAACCTGATAGAACCTAAACTTTACATGCACCTAACTAAAAACCTGATAGAACCTAAACTTTACATGAACCCCCCTAAAAACCTGTTAGATCCTAAACTTTACATGCAACACGAACCCCACTAAAAACCTGATAGAACCTAAACTTTACATGAACCCCACTAAAAACCTGATAGAACCTAAACTTCACATGAACCCCACTAAAAATCTTATAGAAACTAAACTTTACATGAATCCCACTAAAAACCTGATAGAACTTAAATTTTATATGAACCCCACTAAAAACCTGATAGAACCTAAACTTTACATGAACCTCACTAAAAACCTGATAGAACCTAAACTTTACATGAACCTCACTAAAAACCTGATAGAACCTAAACTTTACATGAACCCCACTAAAAACCTAATAGAACTTAAACTTTACATGAATCCCACTAAAAACCTGATAGAACCTAAACTTTACATGAACCTAACTAAAAACCTGATAGAACCTAAACTTTACATAAACCCCACTAAAAACCTGTTAGATCCTAAACTTTACATGCAACACGAACCCCACTAAAAACCTGATAGAACCTAAACTTTACATGAACCCCACTAAAAACCTGATAGAACCTAAACTTCACATGAACCCCACTAAAAATCTTATAGAAACTAAACTTTACATGAACCCACTAAAAACCTGATAGAACTTAAATTTGTTATGAACCCCACTAAAAACCTGATAGAACTTAAACTTTACATGAACCACTCTAAAAACCTGATAGAACCTAAACTTCACATGAACCCCACTAAAAATCTAATAGAAACTAAACTTTACATGAACCCCACTAAAAACCTGATAGAACTTAAACTTTACATGAACCCCACTAAAAACCTGATAGAACCTAAACTTTACATGAACCCCACTAAAAACCTGATAGAACCTAAACTTCACATGAACCCCACTAAAAATCTTATAGAAACTAAACTTTACATGAATCCCACTAAAAACCTGATAGAACTTAAATTTTATATGAACCCCACTAAAAACCTGATAGAACCTAAACTTTACATGAACCTCACTAAAAACCTGATAGAACCTAAACTTTACATGAACCTCACTAAAAACCTGATAGAACCTAAACTTTACATGAACCCCATTAAAAATCTAATAGAACTTAAACTTTACATGAATCCCACTAAAAACCTGATAGAACCTAAACTTTACATGAACCTAACTAAAAACCTGATAGAACCTAAACTTTACATAAACCCCACTAAAAACCTGTTAGATCCTAAACTTTACATGCAACACGAACCCCACTAAAAACCTGATAGAACCTAAACTTTACATGAACCCCACTAAAAACCTGATAGAACCTAAACTTCACATGAACCCCACTAAAAATCTTATAGAAACTAAACTTTACATGAACCCACTAAAAACCTGATAGAACTTAAATTTGTTATGAACCCCACTAAAAACCTGATAGAACTTAAACTTTACATGAACCACTCTAAAAACCTGATAGAACCTAAACTTCACATGAACCCCACTAAAAATCTAATAGAAACTAAACTTTACATGAACCCCACTAAAAACCTGATAGAACTTAAACTTTACATGAACCCCACTAAAAACCTGATAGAACTTAAACTTTACATGAACCCCACTAAAAACCTGATAGAACTTAAACTTTACATGAACCCCACTAAAAACATGATAGAACCTAAACTTTACATGAACCCCACTAAAAACCTGATAGATCCTAAACTTTACATGCAACACGAACCCCACTAAAAACCTGATAGAACTTAAACTTTACATGAACCCCAGTAAAAACCTGATAGAACCTAAACGTCACATGAACGCCACTAAAAATCTAATAGAACCTAAACTTTACATGAACCTCACTAAAAAC
Source organism: Bathymodiolus brooksi (assembly GCA_963680875.1). Classification (NCBI taxonomy): domain Eukaryota; kingdom Metazoa; phylum Mollusca; class Bivalvia; order Mytilida; family Modiolidae; genus Bathymodiolus; species Bathymodiolus brooksi. Next base: position 2,217,733 of record OY804580.1, read on the forward strand.
CTGATAGAACCTAAACTTTATATGAACCTCACTAAAAACCTGATAGAACCTAAATTTACATGAACCCCACTAAAACATGAGAGAACCTAAACTTTACATGAACCCCACTAAAAACCTGATAGAATTTAAACTTTACATGAACCCCACTAAAAACCTGATAGATCCTAAACTTTACATAATCCCCACTAAAAACCTGATAGATCCTAAACTTTACATGAACCCCACTAGAAACCTGATAGATCCTAAACTTTACATAATCACAACTAAAAACCTGATAGAACCTAAACTTTACATGAGCTCCACTAAAAACTTGATAGAACTTAAACTTTTAATGAACCCCACTAAAAACCTGATAGAACTTAAACTTTACAGGAACCCCACTAAAAACCTGATATAACTTAAACTTTACATGAACCCCACTAAAAACCTGATAGAACCTTAACTTTACATTAACCCCACTAAAAACCTGATAGAACTTAAACTTTACATGAACCCCACTAAAAACCTGATAGAACCTAAACTTTACATGAACCCCACTAAAAACCTGATAGAACTTAAACTTTACATGAACCCCACTAAAAACATGATAGAATCTAAACTTTACATGAACCCCACTAAAAACCTGATAGATCCTAAACTTTACATGCAACACGAACCCCACTAAAAACCTGATAGATCTTAAACTTTACATGAACCCCACTAAAAACCTGATAGATCCTAAACTTTACATAATCCCCACTAAAAACCTGATAGAACTTAAACTTTACGTGAACCCCACTAAAAACCTGATAGATCCTAAACCTTACATAATCCCCACTAAAAACCTGTTAGATCCTAAACTTTACATGCAACACGAACCCCCCTAAAAACCTGATAGAACTTAAACTTTACATGAACCCCACTAAAAACCTGATAGAACTTAAATTTTATATGAACCCCACTAAAAACCTGATAGAACCTAAACTTTACATGAATCCCACTAAAAACCTGATAGAACCTAAACTTTACATGCACCTAACTAAAAACCTGATAGAACCTAAACTTTACATGAACCCCCCTAAAAACCTGTTAGATCCTAAACTTTACATGCAACACGAACCCCACTAAAAACCTGATAGAACCTAAACTTTACATGAACCCCACTAAAAACCTGATAGAACCTAAACTTCACATGAACCCCACTAAAAATCTTATAGAAACTAAACTTTACATGAATCCCACTAAAAACCTGATAGAACTTAAACTTTACATGAACCCCACTAAAAACATGATAGAACCTAAACTTTACATGAACCCCACTAAAAACCTGATAGATCCTAAACTTTACATGCAACACGAACCCCACTAAAAACCTGATAGAACTTAAACTTTACATGAACCCCAGTAAAAACCTGATAGAACTTAAACGTCACATGAACGCCACTAAAAATCTAATAGAAACTAAACTTTACATGAACCCCACTAAAAACCTGATAGAACTTAAACTTTACATGAACCCCACTAAAAACCAGATAGAACTTAAACTTTACATGAACCCCACTAAAAACCTGATAGAACTTAAACTTTACATGAACCCCACTAAAAACATGATAGAACCTAAACTTTACATGAACCCCACTAAAAACCTGATAGATCCTAAGCTTTACATGCAACACGAACCCCACTAAAAACCTGATAGAACTTAAACTTTACATGAACCCCAGTAAAAACCTGATAGAACCTAAACGTCACATGAACGCCACTAAAAATCTAATAGAAACTAAACTTTACATGAACCCCACTAAAAACCTGATAGAACTTAAATTTTATATGAACCCCACTAAAAACCTGATAGAACCTAAACTTTACATGAACCTCACTAAAAACCTGATAGAACCTAAACTTTACATGAACCTCACTAAAAACCTGATAGAACCTAAACTTTACATGAACCCCACTAAAAACCTAATAGAACTTAAACTTTACATGAATCCCACTAAAAACCTGATAGAACCTAAACTTTACATGCACCTAACTAAAAACCTGATAGAACCTAAACTTTACATGAACCCCCCTAAAAACCTGTTAGATCCTAAACTTTACATGCAACACGAACCCCACTAAAAACCTGATAGAACCTAAACTTTACATGAACCCCACTAAAAACCTGATAGAACCTAAACTTCACATGAACCCCACTAAAAATCTTATAGAAACTAAACTTTACATGAATCCCACTAAAAACCTGATAGAACTTAAATTTTATATGAACCCCACTAAAAACCTGATAGAACCTAAACTTTACATGAACCTCACTAAAAACCTGATAGAACCTAAACTTTACATGAACCTCACTAAAAACCTGATAGAACCTAAACTTTACATGAACCCCACTAAAAACCTAATAGAACTTAAACTTTACATGAATCCCACTAAAAACCTGATAGAACCTAAACTTTACATGAACCTAACTAAAAACCTGATAGAACCTAAACTTTACATAAACCCCACTAAAAACCTGTTAGATCCTAAACTTTACATGCAACACGAACCCCACTAAAAACCTGATAGAACCTAAACTTTACATGAACCCCACTAAAAACCTGATAGAACCTAAACTTCACATGAACCCCACTAAAAATCTTATAGAAACTAAACTTTACATGAACCCACTAAAAACCTGATAGAACTTAAATTTGTTATGAACCCCACTAAAAACCTGATAGAACTTAAACTTTACATGAACCACTCTAAAAACCTGATAGAACCTAAACTTCACATGAACCCCACTAAAAATCTAATAGAAACTAAACTTTACATGAACCCCACTAAAAACCTGATAGAACTTAAACTTTACATGAACCCCACTAAAAACCTGATAGAACTTAAACTTTACATGAACCCCACTAAAAACCTGATAGAACTTAAATTTTATATGAACCCCACTAAAAACCTGATAGAACCTAAACTTTACATGAATCCCACTAAAAACCTGATAGAACCTAAACTTTACATGCACCTAACTAAAAACCTGATAGAACCTAAACTTTACATGAACCCCCCTAAAAACCTGTTAGATCCTAAACTTTACATGCAACACGAACCCCACTAAAAACCTGATAGAACCTAAACTTTACATGAACCCCACTAAAAACCTGATAGAACCTAAACTTCACATGAACCCCACTAAAAATCTTATAGAAACTAAACTTTACATGAATCCCACTAAAAACCTGATAGAACTTAAACTTTACATGAACCCCACTAAAAACATGATAGAACCTAAACTTTACATGAACCCCACTAAAAACCTGATAGATCCTAAACTTTACATGCAACACGAACCCCACTAAAAACCTGATAGAACTTAAACTTTACATGAACCCCAGTAAAAACCTGATAGAACTTAAACGTCACATGAACGCCACTAAAAATCTAATAGAAACTAAACTTTACATGAACCCCACTAAAAACCTGATAGAACTTAAACTTTACATGAACCCCACTAAAAACCAGATAGAACTTAAACTTTACATGAACCCCACTAAAAACCTGATAGAACTTAAACTTTACATGAACCCCACTAAAAACATGATAGAACCTAAACTTTACATGAACCCCACTAAAAACCTGATAGATCCTAAGCTTTACATGCAACACGAACCCCACTAAAAACCTGATAGAACTTAAACTTTACATGAACCCCAGTAAAAACCTGATAGAACCTAAACGTCACATGAACGCCACTAAAAATCTAATAGAAACTAAACTTTACATGAACCCCACTAAAAACCTGATAGAACTTAAATTTTATATGAACCCCACTAAAAACCTGATAGAACCTAAACTTTACATGAACCTCACTAAAAACCTGATAGAACCTAAACTTTACATGAACCTCACTAAAAACCTGATAGAACCTAAACTTTACATGAACCCCACTAAAAACCTAATAGAACTTAAACTTTACATGAATCCCACTAAAAACCTGATAGAACCTAAACTTTACATGCACCTAACTAAAAACCTGATAGAACCTAAACTTTACATGAACCCCCCTAAAAACCTGTTAGATCCTAAACTTTACATGCAACACGAACCCCACTAAAAACCTGATAGAACCTAAACTTTACATGAACCCCACTAAAAACCTGATAGAACCTAAACTTCACATGAACCCCACTAAAAATCTTATAGAAACTAAACTTTACATGAATCCCACTAAAAACCTGATAGAACTTAAATTTTATATGAACCCCACTAAAAACCTGATAGAACCTAAACTTTACATGAACCTCACTAAAAACCTGATAGAACCTAAACTTTACATGAACCTCACTAAAAACCTGATAGAACCTAAACTTTACATGAACCCCACTAAAAACCTAATAGAACTTAAACTTTACATGAATCCCACTAAAAACCTGATAGAACCTAAACTTTACATGAACCTAACTAAAAACCTGATAGAACCTAAACTTTACATAAACCCCACTAAAAACCTGTTAGATCCTAAACTTTACATGCAACACGAACCCCACTAAAAACCTGATAGAACCTAAACTTTACATGAACCCCACTAAAAACCTGATAGAACCTAAACTTCACATGAACCCCACTAAAAATCTTATAGAAACTAAACTTTACATGAACCCACTAAAAACCTGATAGAACTTAAATTTGTTATGAACCCCACTAAAAACCTGATAGAACTTAAACTTTACATGAACCACTCTAAAAACCTGATAGAACCTAAACTTCACATGAACCCCACTAAAAATCTAATAGAAACTAAACTTTACATGAACCCCACTAAAAACCTGATAGAACTTAAACTTTACATGAACCCCACTAAAAACCTGATAGAACTTAAACTTTACATGAACCCCACTAAAAACCTGATAGAACTTAAACTTTACATGAACCCCACTAAAAACATGATAGAACCTAAACTTTACATGAACCCCACTAAAAACCTGATAGATCCTAAACTTTACATGCAACACGAACCCCACTAAAAACCTGATAGAACTTAAACTTTACATGAACCCCAGTAAAAACCTGATAGAACCTAAACGTCACATGAACGCCACTAAAAATCTAATAGAACCTAAACTTTACATGAACCTCACTAAAAACCTGATAGAACCTAAACTTTATATGAACCTCACTAAAAACCTGATAGAACCTAAATTTACATGAACCCCACTAAAACATGAGAGAACCTAAACTTTACATGAACCCCACTAAAAACCTGATAGAACTTAAACTTTACATGAACCCCACTAAAAACCTGATAGATCCTAAACTTTACATAATCCCCACTAAAAACCTGATAGATCCTAAACTTTACATGAACCCCAATAAAAGTCTGCTAGAACTTAAACTTTACATGAACCCCACTAAAAACCTGATAGAATTTAAACTCTACATGAACCCCACTAAAAACCTGATAGAACCTAAACTTTACATGAACCCCACTAGAAACCTGATAGATCCTAAACTTTACATAATCACAACTAAAAACCTGATGGAACTTAAACTTTACATGAACCCCACTAAAAACCTGATAGATCCTAAACTTTACATAATCCCCACTAAAAACCTGATAGAACTTAAACTTTACAGGAACCCCACTAAAAAACCTGATAGAACCTAAACTTTACATGAACCCCACTAAAAACCTGATAGAACCTAAACCTTACATGAATCCCACTAAAAACCTGATAGAACCTAAACTTTACGTCAACCCCACTAAAAACCTGATAGAACCTAAACTTTACATGAGCTCCACTAAAAACTTGATAGAACTTAAACTTTTAATGAACCCCACTAAAAACCTGATAGAACTTAAACTTTACAGGAACCCCACTAAAAACCTGATATAACTTAAACTTTACATGAACCCCACTAAAAACCTGATAGAACCTTAACTTTACATTAACCCCACTAAAAACCTGATAGAACTTAAACTTTACATGAACCCCACTAAAAACCTGATAGAACCTAAACTTTACATGAACCCCACTAAAAACCTGATAGAACTTAAACTTTACATGAACCCCACTAAAAACATGATAGAATCTAAACTTTACATGAACCCCACTAAAAACCTGATAGATCCTAAACTTTACATGCAACACGAACCCCACTAAAAACCTGATAGATCTTAAACTTTACATAATCCCCACTAAAAACCTGATAGAACTTAAACTTTACGTGAACCCCACTAAAAACCTGATAGATCCTAAACCTTACATAATCCCCACTAAAAACCTGTTAGATCCTAAACTTTACATGCAACACGAACCCCCCTAAAAACCTGATAGAACTTAAACTTTACATGAACCCCACTAAAAACCTGATAGAACTTAAATTTTATATGAACCCCACTAAAAACCTGATAGAACCTAAACTTTACATGAACCTCACTAAAAACCTGATAGAACCTAAACTTTACATGAACCTCACTAAAAACCTGATAGAACCTAAACTTTACATGAACCCCACTAAAAACCTAATAGAACTTAAACTTTACATGAATCCCACTAAAAACCTGATAGAACCTAAACTTTACATGCACCTAACTAAAAACCTGATAGAACCTAAACTTTACATGAACCCCCCTAAAAACCTGTTAGATCCTAAACTTTACATGCAACACGAACCCCACTAAAAACCTGATAGAACCTAAACTTTACATGAACCCCACTAAAAACCTGATAGAACCTAAACTTCACATGAACCCCACTAAAAATCTTATAGAAACTAAACTTTACATGAATCCCACTAAAAACCTGATAGAACTTAAACTTTACATGAACCCCACTAAAAACATGATAGAACCTAAACTTTACATGAACCCCACTAAAAACCTGATAGATCCTAAACTTTACATGCAACACGAACCCCACTAAAAACCTGATAGAACTTAAACTTTACATGAACCCCAGTAAAAACCTGATAGAACTTAAACGTCACATGAACGCCACTAAAAATCTAATAGAAACTAAACTTTACATGAACCCCACTAAAAACCTGATAGAACTTAAACTTTACATGAACCCCACTAAAAACCAGATAGAACTTAAACTTTACATGAACCCCACTAAAAACCTGATAGAACTTAAACTTTACATGAACCCCACTAAAAACATGATAGAACCTAAACTTTACATGAACCCCACTAAAAACCTGATAGATCCTAAGCTTTACATGCAACACGAACCCCACTAAAAACCTGATAGAACTTAAACTTTACATGAACCCCAGTAAAAACCTGATAGAACCTAAACGTCACATGAACGCCACTAAAAATCTAATAGAAACTAAACTTTACAAGAACCCCACTAAAAACCTGATAGAACTTAAATTTTATATGAACCCCACTAAAAACCTGATAGAACCTAAACTTTACATGAACCCCACTAAAAACATGATAGAACCTAAACTTTACATGAACCCCACTAAAAACCTGATAGATCTTAAACTTTACATGAACCCCACTAAAAACCTGATAGATCCTAAACTTTACATAATCCCCACTAAAAACCTGATAGAACTTAAACTTTACGTGAACCCCACTAAAAACCTGATAGATCCTAAACCTTACATAATCCCCACTAAAAACCTGTTAGATCCTAAACTTTACATGCAACACGAACCCCCCTAAAAACCTGATAGAACTTAAACTTTACATGAACCCCACTAAAAACCTGATAGAACTTAAATTTTATATGAACCCCACTAAAAACCTGATAGAACCTAAACTTTACATGAACCTCACTAAAAACCTGATAGAACCTAAACTTTACATGAACCTCACTAAAAACCTGATAGAACCTAAACTTTACATGAACCCCACTAAAAACCTAATAGAACTTAAACTTTACATGAATCCCACTAAAAACCTGATAGAACCTAAACTTTACATGCACCTAACTAAAAACCTGATAGAACCTAAACTTTACATGAACCCCCCTAAAAACCTGTTAGATCCTAAACTTTACATGCAACACGAACCCCACTAAAAACCTGATAGAACCTAAACTTTACATGAACCCCACTAAAAACCTGATAGAACCTAAACTTCACATGAACCCCACTAAAAATCTTATAGAAACTAAACTTTACATGAATCCCACTAAAAACCTGATAGAACTTAAATTTTATATGAACCCCACTAAAAACCTGATAGAACCTAAACTTTACATGAACCTCACTAAAAACCTGATAGATCCTAAACTTTACATGCAACACGAACCCCACTAAAAACCTGATAGAACTTAAACTTTACATGAACCCCAGTAAAAACCTGATAGAACCTAAACGTCACATGAACGCCACTAAAAATCTAATAGAACCTAAACTTTACATGAACCCCACTAAAAATCTAATAGAAACTAAACTTTACATGAACCCCACTAAAAACCTGATAGAATTTAAACTTTACATGAACCCCACTAAAAACCTGATAGATCCTAAACTTTACATAATCCCCACTAAAAACCTGATAGATCCTAAACTTTACATGAACCCCACTAGAAACCTGATAGATCCTAAACTTTACATAATCACAACTAAAAACCTGATAGAACCTAAACTTTACATGAGCTCCACTAAAAACTTGATAGAACTTAAACTTTTAATGAACCCCACTAAAAACCTGATAGAACTTAAACTTTACAGGAACCCCACTAAAAACCTGATATAACTTAAACTTTACATGAACCCCACTAAAAACCTGATAGAACCTTAACTTTACATTAACCCCACTAAAAACCTGATAGAACTTAAACTTTACATGAACCCCACTAAAAACCTGATAGAACCTAAACTTTACATGAACCCCACTAAAAACCTGATAGAACTTAAACTTTACATGAACCCCACTAAAAACATGATAGAATCTAAACTTTACATGAACCCCACTAAAAACCTGATAGATCCTAAACTTTACATGCAACACGAACCCCACTAAAAACCTGATAGATCTTAAACTTTACATGAACCCCACTAAAAACCTGATAGATCCTAAACTTTACATAATCCCCACTAAAAACCTGATAGAACTTAAACTTTACGTGAACCCCACTAAAAACCTGATAGATCCTAAACCTTACATAATCCCCACTAAAAACCTGTTAGATCCTAAACTTTACATGCAACACGAACCCCCCTAAAAACCTGATAGAACTTAAACTTTACATGAACCCCACTAAAAACCTGATAGAACTTAAATTTTATATGAACCCCACTAAAAACCTGATAGAACCTAAACTTTACATGAATCCCACTAAAAACCTGATAGAACCTAAACTTTACATGCACCTAACTAAAAACCTGATAGAACCTAAACTTTACATGAACCCCCCTAAAAACCTGTTAGATCCTAAACTTTACATGCAACACGAACCCCACTAAAAACCTGATAGAACCTAAACTTTACATGAACCCCACTAAAAACCTGATAGAACCTAAACTTCACATGAACCCCACTAAAAATCTTATAGAAACTAAACTTTACATGAATCCCACTAAAAACCTGATAGAACTTAAACTTTACATGAACCCCACTAAAAACATGATAGAACCTAAACTTTACATGAACCCCACTAAAAACCTGATAGATCCTAAACTTTACATGCAACACGAACCCCACTAAAAACCTGATAGAACTTAAACTTTACATGAACCCCAGTAAAAACCTGATAGAACTTAAACGTCACATGAACGCCACTAAAAATCTAATAGAAACTAAACTTTACATGAACCCCACTAAAAACCTGATAGAACTTAAACTTTACATGAACCCCACTAAAAACCAGATAGAACTTAAACTTTACATGAACCCCACTAAAAACCTGATAGAACTTAAACTTTACATGAACCCCACTAAAAACATGATAGAACCTAAACTTTACATGAACCCCACTAAAAACCTGATAGATCCTAAGCTTTACATGCAACACGAACCCCACTAAAAACCTGATAGAACTTAAACTTTACATGAACCCCAGTAAAAACCTGATAGAACCTAAACGTCACATGAACGCCACTAAAAATCTAATAGAAACTAAACTTTACATGAACCCCACTAAAAACCTGATAGAACTTAAATTTTATATGAACCCCACTAAAAACCTGATAGAACCTAAACTTTACATGAACCTCACTAAAAACCTGATAGAACCTAAACTTTACATGAACCTCACTAAAAACCTGATAGAACCTAAACTTTACATGAACCCCACTAAAAACCTAATAGAACTTAAACTTTACATGAATCCCACTAAAAACCTGATAGAACCTAAACTTTACATGCACCTAACTAAAAACCTGATAGAACCTAAACTTTACATGAACCCCCCTAAAAACCTGTTAGATCCTAAACTTTACATGCAACACGAACCCCACTAAAAACCTGATAGAACCTAAACTTTACATGAACCCCACTAAAAACCTGATAGAACCTAAACTTCACATGAACCCCACTAAAAATCTTATAGAAACTAAACTTTACATGAATCCCACTAAAAACCTGATAGAACTTAAATTTTATATGAACCCCACTAAAAACCTGATAGAACCTAAACTTTACATGAACCTCACTAAAAACCTGATAGAACCTAAACTTTACATGAACCTCACTAAAAACCTGATAGAACCTAAACTTTACATGAACCCCACTAAAAACCTAATAGAACTTAAACTTTACATGAATCCCACTAAAAACCTGATAGAACCTAAACTTTACATGAACCTAACTAAAAACCTGATAGAACCTAAACTTTACATAAACCCCACTAAAAACCTGTTAGATCCTAAACTTTACATGCAACACGAACCCCACTAAAAACCTGATAGAACCTAAACTTTACATGAACCCCACTAAAAACCTGATAGAACCTAAACTTCACATGAACCCCACTAAAAATCTTATAGAAACTAAACTTTACATGAACCCACTAAAAACCTGATAGAACTTAAATTTGTTATGAACCCCACTAAAAACCTGATAGAACTTAAACTTTACATGAACCACTCTAAAAACCTGATAGAACCTAAACTTCACATGAACCCCACTAAAAATCTAATAGAAACTAAACTTTACATGAACCCCACTAAAAACCTGATAGAACTTAAACTTTACATGAACCCCACTAAAAACCTGATAGAACTTAAACTTTACATGAACCCCACTAAAAACCTGATAGAACTTAAACTTTACATGAACCCCACTAAAAACATGATAGAACCTAAACTTTACATGAACCCCACTAAAAACCTGATAGATCCTAAACTTTACATGCAACACGAACCCCACTAAAAACCTGATAGAACTTAAACTTTACATGAACCCCAGTAAAAACCTGATAGAACCTAAACGTCACATGAACGCCACTAAAAATCTAATAGAACCTAAACTTTACATGAACCTCACTAAAAACCTGATAGAACCTAAACTTTATATGAACCTCACTAAAAACCTGATAGAACCTAAATTTACATGAACCCCACTAAAACATGAGAGAACCTAAACTTTACATGAACCCCACTAAAAACCTGATAGAACTTAAACTTTACATGAACCCCACTAAAAACCTGATAGATCCTAAACTTTACATAATCCCCACTAAAAACCTGATAGATCCTAAACTTTACATGAACCCCAATAAAAGTCTGCTAGAACTTAAACTTTACATGAACCCCACTAAAAACCTGATAGAATTTAAACTCTACATGAACCCCACTAAAAACCTGATAGAACCTAAACTTTACATGAACCCCACTAGAAACCTGATAGATCCTAAACTTTACATAATCACAACTAAAAACCTGATGGAACTTAAACTTTACATGAACCCCACTAAAAACCTGATAGATCCTAAACTTTACATAATCCCCACTAAAAACCTGATAGAACTTAAACTTTACAGGAACCCCACTAAAAAACCTGATAGAACCTAAACTTTACATGAACCCCACTAAAAACCTGATAGAACCTAAACCTTACATGAATCCCACTAAAAACCTGATAGAACCTAAACTTTACGTCAACCCCACTAAAAACCTGATAGAACCTAAACTTTACATGAGCTCCACTAAAAACTTGATAGAACTTAAACTTTTAATGAACCCCACTAAAAACCTGATAGAACTTAAACTTTACAGGAACCCCACTAAAAACCTGATATAACTTAAACTTTACATGAACCCCACTAAAAACCTGATAGAACCTTAACTTTACATTAACCCCACTAAAAACCTGATAGAACTTAAACTTTACATGAACCCCACTAAAAACCTGATAGAACCTAAACTTTACATGAACCCCACTAAAAACCTGATAGAACTTAAACTTTACATGAACCCCACTAAAAACATGATAGAATCTAAACTTTACATGAACCCCACTAAAAACCTGATAGATCCTAAACTTTACATGCAACACGAACCCCACTAAAAACCTGATAGATCTTAAACTTTACATAATCCCCACTAAAAACCTGATAGAACTTAAACTTTACGTGAACCCCACTAAAAACCTGATAGATCCTAAACCTTACATAATCCCCACTAAAAACCTGTTAGATCCTAAACTTTACATGCAACACGAACCCCCCTAAAAACCTGATAGAACTTAAACTTTACATGAACCCCACTAAAAACCTGATAGAACTTAAATTTTATATGAACCCCACTAAAAACCTGATAGAACCTAAACTTTACATGAACCTCACTAAAAACCTGATAGAACCTAAACTTTACATGAACCTCACTAAAAACCTGATAGAACCTAAACTTTACATGAACCCCACTAAAAACCTAATAGAACTTAAACTTTACATGAATCCCACTAAAAACCTGATAGAACCTAAACTTTACATGCACCTAACTAAAAACCTGATAGAACCTAAACTTTACATGAACCCCCCTAAAAACCTGTTAGATCCTAAACTTTACATGCAACACGAACCCCACTAAAAACCTGATAGAACCTAAACTTTACATGAACCCCACTAAAAACCTGATAGAACCTAAACTTCACATGAACCCCACTAAAAATCTTATAGAAACTAAACTTTACATGAATCCCACTAAAAACCTGATAGAACTTAAACTTTACATGAACCCCACTAAAAACATGATAGAACCTAAACTTTACATGAACCCCACTAAAAACCTGATAGATCCTAAACTTTACATGCAACACGAACCCCACTAAAAACCTGATAGAACTTAAACTTTACATGAACCCCAGTAAAAACCTGATAGAACTTAAACGTCACATGAACGCCACTAAAAATCTAATAGAAACTAAACTTTACATGAACCCCACTAAAAACCTGATAGAACTTAAACTTTACATGAACCCCACTAAAAACCAGATAGAACTTAAACTTTACATGAACCCCACTAAAAACCTGATAGAACTTAAACTTTACATGAACCCCACTAAAAACATGATAGAACCTAAACTTTACATGAACCCCACTAAAAACCTGATAGATCCTAAGCTTTACATGCAACACGAACCCCACTAAAAACCTGATAGAACTTAAACTTTACATGAACCCCAGTAAAAACCTGATAGAACCTAAACGTCACATGAACGCCACTAAAAATCTAATAGAAACTAAACTTTACAAGAACCCCACTAAAAACCTGATAGAACTTAAATTTTATATGAACCCCACTAAAAACCTGATAGAACCTAAACTTTACATGAACCCCACTAAAAACATGATAGAACCTAAACTTTACATGAACCCCACTAAAAACCTGATAGATCTTAAACTTTACATGAACCCCACTAAAAACCTGATAGATCCTAAACTTTACATAATCCCCACTAAAAACCTGATAGAACTTAAACTTTACGTGAACCCCACTAAAAACCTGATAGATCCTAAACCTTACATAATCCCCACTAAAAACCTGTTAGATCCTAAACTTTACATGCAACACGAACCCCCCTAAAAACCTGATAGAACTTAAACTTTACATGAACCCCACTAAAAACCTGATAGAACTTAAATTTTATATGAACCCCACTAAAAACCTGATAGAACCTAAACTTTACATGAACCTCACTAAAAACCTGATAGAACCTAAACTTTACATGAACCTCACTAAAAACCTGATAGAACCTAAACTTTACATGAACCCCACTAAAAACCTAATAGAACTTAAACTTTACATGAATCCCACTAAAAACCTGATAGAACCTAAACTTTACATGCACCTAACTAAAAACCTGATAGAACCTAAACTTTACATGAACCCCCCTAAAAACCTGTTAGATCCTAAACTTTACATGCAACACGAACCCCACTAAAAACCTGATAGAACCTAAACTTTACATGAACCCCACTAAAAACCTGATAGAACCTAAACTTCACATGAACCCCACTAAAAATCTTATAGAAACTAAACTTTACATGAATCCCACTAAAAACCTGATAGAACTTAAATTTTATATGAACCCCACTAAAAACCTGATAGAACCTAAACTTTACATGAACCTCACTAAAAACCTGATAGATCCTAAACTTTACATGCAACACGAACCCCACTAAAAACCTGATAGAACTTAAACTTTACATGAACCCCAGTAAAAACCTGATAGAACCTAAACGTCACATGAACGCCACTAAAAATCTAATAGAACCTAAACTTTACATGAACCTCACTAAAAACCTGATAGAACCTAAACTTTATATGAACCTCACTAAAAACCTGATAGAACCTAAATTTACATGAACCCCACTAAAACATGAGAGAACCTAAACTTTACATGAACCCCACTAAAAACCTGATAGAACTTAAACTTTACATGAACCCCACTAAAAACCTGATAGATCCTAAACTTTACATAATCCCCACTAAAAACCTGATAGATCCTAAACTTTACATGAACCCCAATAAAAGTCTGCTAGAACTTAAACTTTACATGAACCCCACTAAAAACCTGATAGAATTTAAACTCTACATGAACCCCACTAAAAACCTGATAGAACCTAAACTTTACATGAACCCCACTAGAAACCTGATAGATCCTAAACTTTACATAATCACAACTAAAAACCTGATGGAACTTAAACTTTACATGAACCCCACTAAAAACCTGATAGATCCTAAACTTTACATAATCCCCACTAAAAACCTGATAGAACTTAAACTTTACAGGAACCCCACTAAAAAACCTGATAGAACCTAAACTTTACATGAACCCCACTAAAAACCTGATAGAACCTAAACCTTACATGAATCCCACTAAAAACCTGATAGAACCTAAACTTTACGTCAACCCCACTAAAAACCTGATAGAACCTAAACTTTACATGAGCTCCACTAAAAACTTGATAGAACTTAAACTTTTAATGAACCCCACTAAAAACCTGATAGAACTTAAACTTTACAGGAACCCCACTAAAAACCTGATATAACTTAAACTTTACATGAACCCCACTAAAAACCTGATAGAACCTTAACTTTACATTAACCCCACTAAAAACCTGATAGAACTTAAACTTTACATGAACCCCACTAAAAACCTGATAGAACCTAAACTTTACATGAACCCCACTAAAAACCTGATAGAACTTAAACTTCACATGAACCCCACTAAAAACATGATAGAATCTAAACTTTACATGAACCCCACTAAAAACCTGATAGATCCTAAACTTTACATGCAACACGAACCCCACTAAAAACCTGATAGATCTTAAACTTTACATAATCCCCACTAAAAACCTGATAGAACTTAAACTTTACGTGAACCCCACTAAAAACCTGATAGATCCTAAACCTTACATAATCCCCACTAAAAACCTGTTAGATCCTAAACTTTACATGCAACACGAACCCCCCTAAAAACCTGATAGAACTTAAACTTTACATGAACCCCACTAAAAACCTGATAGAACTTAAATTTTATATGAACCCCACTAAAAACCTGATAGAACCTAAACTTTACATGAACCTCACTAAAAACCTGATAGAACCTAAACTTTACATGAACCTCACTAAAAACCTGATAGAACCTAAACTTTACATGAACCCCACTAAAAACCTAATAGAACTTAAACTTTACATGAATCCCACTAAAAACCTGATAGAACCTAAACTTTACATGCACCTAACTAAAAACCTGATAGAACCTAAACTTTACATGAACCCCCCTAAAAACCTGTTAGATCCTAAACTTTACATGCAACACGAACCCCACTAAAAACCTGATAGAACCTAAACTTTACATGAACCCCACTAAAAACCTGATAGAACCTAAACTTCACATGAACCCCACTAAAAATCTTATAGAAACTAAACTTTACATGAATCCCACTAAAAACCTGATAGAACTTAAACTTTACATGAACCCCACTAAAAACATGATAGAACCTAAACTTTACATGAACCCCACTAAAAACCTGATAGATCCTAAACTTTACATGCAACACGAACCCCACTAAAAACCTGATAGAACTTAAACTTTACATGAACCCCAGTAAAAACCTGATAGAACTTAAACGTCACATGAACGCCACTAAAAATCTAATAGAAACTAAACTTTACATGAACCCCACTAAAAACCTGATAGAACTTAAACTTTACATGAACCCCACTAAAAACCAGATAGAACTTAAACTTTACATGAACCCCACTAAAAACCTGATAGAACTTAAACTTTACATGAACCCCACTAAAAACATGATAGAACCTAAACTTTACATGAACCCCACTAAAAACCTGATAGATCCTAAGCTTTACATGCAACACGAACCCCACTAAAAACCTGATAGAACTTAAACTTTACATGAACCCCAGTAAAAACCTGATAGAACCTAAACGTCACATGAACGCCACTAAAAATCTAATAGAAACTAAACTTTACAAGAACCCCACTAAAAACCTGATAGAACTTAAATTTTATATGAACCCCACTAAAAACCTGATAGAACCTAAACTTTACATGAACCCCACTAAAAACATGATAGAACCTAAACTTTACATGAACCCCACTAAAAACCTGATAGATCTTAAACTTTACATGAACCCCACTAAAAACCTGATAGATCCTAAACTTTACATAATCCCCACTAAAAACCTGATAGAACTTAAACTTTACGTGAACCCCACTAAAAACCTGATAGATCCTAAACCTTACATAATCCCCACTAAAAACCTGTTAGATCCTAAACTTTACATGCAACACGAACCCCCCTAAAAACCTGATAGAACTTAAACTTTACATGAACCCCACTAAAAACCTGATAGAACTTAAATTTTATATGAACCCCACTAAAAACCTGATAGAACCTAAACTTTACATGAACCTCACTAAAAACCTGATAGAACCTAAACTTTACATGAACCTCACTAAAAACCTGATAGAACCTAAACTTTACATGAACCCCACTAAAAACCTAATAGAACTTAAACTTTACATGAATCCCACTAAAAACCTGATAGAACCTAAACTTTACATGCACCTAACTAAAAACCTGATAGAACCTAAACTTTACATGAACCCCCCTAAAAACCTGTTAGATCCTAAACTTTAC
The DNA here is from genome assembly GCA_963680875.1 of Bathymodiolus brooksi. Lineage (NCBI taxonomy): Eukaryota > Metazoa > Mollusca > Bivalvia > Mytilida > Modiolidae > Bathymodiolus > Bathymodiolus brooksi. The sequence continues at coordinate 2,235,285 of OY804580.1, forward strand.
ATGCAACACGAACCCCACTAAAAACCTGATAGAACCTAAACTTTACATGAACCCCACTAAAAACCTGATAGAACCTAAACTTCACATGAACCCCACTAAAAATCTTATAGAAACTAAACTTTACATGAATCCCACTAAAAACCTGATAGAACTTAAATTTTATATGAACCCCACTAAAAACCTGATAGAACCTAAACTTTACATGAACCTCACTAAAAACCTGATAGAACCTAAACTTTACATGAACCTCACTAAAAACCTGATAGAACCTAAACTTTACATGAACCCCACTAAAAACCTAATAGAACTTAAACTTTACATGAATCCCACTAAAAACCTGATAGAACCTAAACTTTACATGAACCTAACTAAAAACCTGATAGAACCTAAACTTTACATGAACCCCACTAAAAACCTGTTAGATCCTAAACTTTACATGCAACACGAACCCCACTAAAAACCTGATAGAACCTAAACTTTACATGAACCCCACTAAAAACCTGATAGAACCTAAACTTCACATGAACCCCACTAAAAATCTTATAGAAACTAAACTTTACATGAACCCACTAAAAACCTGATAGAACTTAAATTTGTTATGAACCCCACTAAAAACCTGATAGAACTTAAACTTTACATGAACCACTCTAAAAACCTGATAGAACCTAAACTTCACATGAACCCCACTAAAAATCTAATAGAAACTAAACTTTACATGAACCCCACTAAAAACCTGATAGAACTTAAACTTTACATGAACCCCACTAAAAACCTGATAGAACTTAAACTTTACATGAACCCCACTAAAAACCTGATAGAACTTAAACTTTACATGAACCCCACTAAAAACATGATAGATCCTAAACTTTACATGCAACACGAACCCCACTAAAAACCTGATAGAACTTAAACTTTACATGAACCCCAGTAAAAACCTGATAGAACCTAAACGTCACATGAACGCCACTAAAAATCTAATAGAACCTAAACTTTACATGAACCTCACTAAAAACCTGATAGAACCTAAACTTTATATGAACCTCACTAAAAACCTGATAGAACCTAAATTTACATGAACCCCACTAAAACATGAGAGAACCTAAACTTTACATGAACCCCACTAAAAACCTGATAGAACTTAAACTTTACATGAACCCCACTAAAAACCTGATAGATCCTAAACTTTACATAATCCCCACTAAAAACCTGATAGATCCTAAACTTTACATGAACCCCAATAAAAGTCTGCTAGAACTTAAACTTTACATGAACCCCACTAAAAACCTGATAGAATTTAAACTCTACATGAACCCCACTAAAAACCTGATAGAACCTAAACTTTACATGAACCCCACTAGAAACCTGATAGATCCTAAACTTTACATAATCACAACTAAAAACCTGATGGAACTTAAACTTTACATGAACCCCACTAAAAACCTGATAGATCCTAAACTTTACATAATCCCCACTAAAAACCTGATAGAACTTAAACTTTACAGGAACCCCACTAAAAAACCTGATAGAACCTAAACTTTACATGAGCTCCACTAAAAACTTGATAGAACTTAAACTTTTAATGAACCCCACTAAAAACCTGATAGAACTTAAACTTTACAGGAACCCCACTAAAAACCTGATATAACTTAAACTTTACATGAACCCCACTAAAAACCTGATAGAACCTTAACTTTACATTAACCCCACTAAAAACCTGATAGAACTTAAACTTTACATGAACCCCACTAAAAACCTGATAGAACCTAAACTTTACATGAACCCCACTAAAAACCTGATAGAACTTAAACTTTACATGAACCTAACTAAAAACCTGATAGATCCTAAACTTTACATAATCCCCACTAAAAACCTGATAGATCCTAAACTTTACATGCAACACGAACCCCACTAAAAACCTGATAGAACTTAAACTTTACATGAACCCCACTAAAAACCTGATAGAACCTAAACTTCACATGAACCCCACTCAAAATCTTATAGAAACTAAACTTTACATGAACCCCACTAAAAACCTGATAGAACCTAAATCTTACATGAATCCCACTAAAAACCTGATAGAACCTAATCTTTACATCAACCCCACTAAAAACCTGATAAAACCTAAACTTTACATGAGCTCCACTAAAAACTTGATAGAACTTAAACTTTTAATGAACCCCACTAAAAACCTGATAGATCCTAAACTTTACATAATCCCAACTAAAAACCTGATAGATCCTAAACTTTACATGCAACACGAACCCCACTAAAAACCTGATAGAACTTAAACTTTACATGAACCCCACTAAAAACCTGATAGAACCTAAACTTCACATGAACCCCACTCAAAATCTTATAGAAAGTAAACTTTACATGAACCCCACTAAAAACCTGATAGAACCTAAATCTTACATGAATCCCACTAAAAACCTGATAGATCCTAAACTTTACATAATCACAACTAAAAACCTGATGGAACTTAAACTTTACATGAACCCCACTAAAAACCTGATAGATCCTAAACTTTACATAATCCCCACTAAAAACCTGATAGAACTTAAACTTTACAGGAACCCCACTAAAAAACCTGATAGAACCTAAACTTTACATGAACCACACTAAAAACCTGATAGAACCTAAACCTTACATGAATCCCACTAAAAACCTGATAGAACCTAAACTTTACGTCAACCCCACTAAAAACCTGATAGAACCTAAACTTTACATGAGCTCCACTAAAAACTTGATAGAACTTAAACTTTTAATGAACCCCACTAAAAACCTGATAGAACTTAAACTTTACAGGAACCCCACTAAAAACCTGATAGAACTTAAACTTTACATGAACCCCACTAAAAACCTGATAGAACCTTAACTTTACAATAACCCCACTAAAAACCTGATAGAACTTAAACTTTACATGAACCCCACTAAAAACCTGATAGAACCTAAACTTTACATGAACCCCACTAAAAACCTGATAGATCCTAAACTTTACATAATCCCCACTAAAAACCTGATAGGACTTAAACTTTACATGAACCCCACTAAAAACCTGATAGATCCTAAACTTTACATAATCCCCACTAAAAACCTGATAGATCCTAAACTTTACATGCAACACGAACCCCACTAAAAACCTGATAGAACTTAAACTTTACATGAACCCCACTAAAAACCTGATAGAACCTAAACTTCACATGAACCCCACTCAAAATCTTATAGAAACTAAACTTTACATGAACCCCACTAAAAACCTGATAGAACCTAAATCTTACATGAATCCCACTAAAAACCTGATAGAACCTAAATTTACATCAACCCCACTAAAAACCTGATAGAACTTAAACTTTACAGGAACCCCACTAAAAACCTGATAGAACCTAAACTTTACATGAACCCCACTAAAAACCTGATAGAACCTAAACTTCACATGAACCCCACTAAAAATCTAATAGAAACTAAACTTTACATGAACCCCACTAAAAACCTGATAGAACTTAAATTTTATATGAACCCCACTAAAAACCTGATAGAACCTAAACTTTACATGAACCTCACTAAAAACCTGATAGAACCTAAACTTTACATGAACCTCACTAAAAACCTGATAGAACCTAAACTTTACATGAACCCCACTAAAAACCTAATAGAACTTAAACTTTACATGAATCCCACTAAAAACCTGATAGAATCTAAACTTTACATGAACCTAACTAAAAACCTGATAGAACCTAAACTTTACATGAACCCCACTAAAAACCTGTTAAATCCTAAACTTTACATGCAACACGAACCCCACTAAAAACCTGATAGAACCTAAACTTTACATGAACCCCACTAAAAACCTGATAGAACCTAAACTTCACATGAACCCCACTAAAAATCTTATAGAAACTAAACTTTACATGAACCCCACTAAAAACCTGATAGAACTTAAATTTTATATGAACCCCACTAAAAACCTGATAAAACTTAAACTTTACATGAACCACTCTAAAAACCTGATAGAACCTAAACTTCACATGAACCCCACTAAAAATCTAATAGAAACTAAACTTTACATGAACCCCACTAAAAACCTGATAGAACTTAAACTTTACATGAACCCCACTAAAAACCTGATAGAACTTAAACTTTACATGAACCCCACTAAAAACCTGATAGAACTTAAACTTTACATGAACCCCACTAAAAACATGATAGAACCTAAACTTTACATGAACCCCACTAAAAACCTGATAGATCCTAAACTTTACATGCAACACGAACCCCACTAAAAACCTGATAGAACTTAAACTTTACATGAACCCCAGTAAAAACCTGATAGAACTTAAACGTCACATGAACGCCACTAAAAATCTAATAGAAACTAAACTTTACATGAACCCCACTAAAAACCTGATAGAACTTAAACTTTACATGAACCCCACTAAAAACCAGATAGAACTTAAACTTTACATGAACCCCACTAAAAACCTGATAGAACTTAAACTTTACATGAACCCCACTAAAAACATGATAGAACCTAAACTTTACATGCAACACGAACCCCACTAAAAACCTGATAGAACTTAAACTTTACATGAACCCCAGTAAAAACCTGATAGAACCTAAACGTCACATGAACGCCACTAAAAATCTAATAGAAACTAAACTTTACATGAACCCCACTAAAAACCTGATAGAACTTAAATTTTATATGAACCCCACTAAAAACCTGATAGAACCTAAACTTTACATGAACCCCACTAAAAACATGATAGAACCTAAACTTTACATGAACCCCACTAAAAACCTGATAGATCTTAAACTTTACATGAACCCCACTAAAAACCTGATAGATCCTAAACTTTACATAATCCCCACTAAAAACCTGATAGAACTTAAACTTTACGTGAACCCCACTAAAAACCTGATAGATCCTAAACCTTACATAATCCCCACTAAAAACCTGTTAGATCCTAAACTTTACATGCAACACGAACCCCCCTAAAAACCTGATAGAACTTAAACTTTACATGAACCCCACTAAAAACCTGATAGAACTTAAATTTTATATGAACCCCACTAAAAACCTGATAGAACCTAAACTTTACATGAACCTCACTAAAAACCTGATAGAACCTAAACTTTACATGAACCTCACTAAAAACCTGATAGAACCTAAACTTTACATGAACCCCACTAAAAACCTAATAGAACTTAAACTTTACATGAATCCCACTAAAAACCTGATAGAACCTAAACTTTACATGCACCTAACTAAAAACCTGATAGAACCTAAACTTTACATGAACCCCACTAAAAACCTGATAGAACCTAAACTTCACATGAACCCCACTAAAAATCTTATAGAAACTAAACTTTACATGAACCCCACTAAAAACCTGATAGAACTTAAATTTGTTATGAACCCCACTAAAAACCTGATAGAACTTAAACTTTACATGAACCACTCTAAAAACCTGATAGAACCTAAACTTCACATGAACCCCACTAAAAATCTAATAGAAACTAAACTTTACATGAACCCCACTAAAAACCTGATAGAACTTAAACTTTACATGAACCCCACTAAAAACCTGATAGAACTTAAACTTTACATGAACCCCACTAAAAACCTGATAGAACTTAAACTTTACATGAACCCCACTAAAAACATGATAGAACCTAAACTTTACATGAACCTCACTAAAAACCTGATAGATCCTAAACTTTACATGCAACACGAACCCCACTAAAAATCTGATAGAACTTAAACTTTACATGAACCCCAGTAAAAACCTGATAGAACCTAAACGTCACATGAACGCCACTAAAAATCTAATAGAAACTAAACTTTACATGAACCCCACTAAAAACCTGATAGAACTTAAATTTTATATGAACCCCACTAAAAACCTGATAGAACCTAAACTTTACATGAACCTCACTAAAAACCTGATAGAACCTAAACTTTATATGAACCTCACTAAAAACCTGATAGAACCTAAATTTACATGAACCCCACTAAAACATGAGAGAACCTAAACTTTACATGAACCCCACTAAAAACCTGATAGAACTTAAACTTTACATGAACCCCACTAAAAACCTGATAGATCCTAAACTTTACATAATCCCCACTAAAAACCTGATAGATCCTAAACTTTACATGAACCCCAATAAAAGTCTGCTAGAACTTAAACTTTACATGAACCCCACTAAAAACCTGATAGAATTTAAACTCTACATGAACCCAACTAAAAACCTGATAGAACCTAAACTTTACATGAACCCCACTAGAAACCTGATAGATCCTAAACTTTACATAATCACAACTAAAAACCTGATGGAACTTAAACTTTACATGAACCCCACTAAAAACCTGATAGATCCTAAACTTTACATAATCCCCACTAAAAACCTGATAGAACTTAAACTTTACAGGAACCCCACTAAAAAACCTGATAGAACCTAAACTTTACATGAACCCCACTAAAAACCTGATAGAACCTAAACCTTACATGAATCCCACTAAAAACCTGATAGAACCTAAACTTTACGTCAACCCCACTAAAAACCTGATAGAACCTAAACTTTACATGAGCTCCACTAAAAACTTGATAGAACTTAAACTTTTAATGAACCCCACTAAAAACCTGATAGAACTTAAACTTTACAGGAACCCCACTAAAAACCTGATAGAACTTAAACTTTACATGAACCCCACTAAAAACCTGATAGAACCTTAACTTTACATTAACCCCACTAAAAACCTGATAGAACTTAAACTTTACATGAACCCCACTAAAAACCTGATAGAACCTAAACTTTACATGAACCCCACTAAAAACCTGATAGATCCTAAACTTTACATAATCCCCACTAAAAACCTGATAGAACTTAAACTTTACATGAACCTAACTAAAAACCTGATAGATCCTAAACTTTACATAATCCCCACTAAAAACCTGATAGATCCTAAACTTTACATGCAACACGAACCCCACTAAAAACCTGATAGAACTTAAACTTTACATGAACCCCACTAAAAACCTGATAGAACCTAAACTTCACATGAACCCCACTCAAAATCTTATAGAAACTAAACTTTACATGAACCCCACTAAAAACCTGATAGAACCTAAATCTTACATGAATCCCACTAAAAACCTGATAGAACCTAATCTTTACATCAACCCCACTAAAAACCTGATAAAACCTAAACTTTACATGAGCTCCACTAAAAACTTGATAGAACTTAAACTTTTAATGAACCCCACTAAAAACCTGATAGAACTTAAACTTTACAGGAACCCCACTAAAAACCTGATAGAACTTAAACTTTACATGAACCCCACTAAAAACCTGATAGAACCTAAACTTCACATGAACCCCACTAAAAATCTAATAGAAACTAAACTTTACATGAACCCCACTAAAAACCTGATAGAACTTAAATTTTATATGAACCCCACTAAAAACCTGATAGAACCTAAACTTTACATGAACCTCACTAAAAACCTGATAGAACCTAAACTTTACATGAACCTCACTAAAAACCTGATAGAACCTAAACTTTACATGAACCCCACTAAAAACCTAATAGAACTTAAACTTTACATGAATCCCACTAAAAACCTGATAGAACCTAAACTTTACATGAACCTAACTAAAAACCTGATAGAACCTAAACTTTACATGAACCCCACTAAAAACCTGTTAGATCCTAAACTTTACATGCAACACGAACCCCACTAAAAACCTGATAGAACTTAAATTTTATATGAACCCCACTAAAAACCTGATAAAACTTAAACTTTACATGAACCACTCTAAAAACCTGATAGAACCTAAACTTCACATGAACCCCACTAAAAATCTAATAGAAACTAAACTTTACATGAACCCCACTAAAAACCTGATAGAACTTAAACTTTACATGAACCCCACTAAAAACCTGATAGAACTTAAACTTTACATGAACCCCACTAAAAACCTGATAGAACTTAAACTTTACATGAACCCCACTAAAAACATGATAGAACCTAAACTTTACATGAACCCCACTAAAAACCTGATAGATCCTAAACTTTACATGCAACACGAACCCCACTAAAAACCTGATAGAACTTAAACTTTACATGAACCCCAGTAAAAACCTGATAGAACCTAAACGTCACATGAACGCCACTAAAAATCTAATAGAAACTAAACTTTACATGAACCCCACTAAAAACCTGATAGAACTTAAACTTTACATGAACCCCACTAAAAACCAGATAGAACTTAAACTTTACATGAACCCCACTAAAAACCTGATAGAACTTAAACTTTACATGAACCCCACTAAAAACATGATATAACCTAAACTTTACATGAACCCCACTAAAAACCTGATAGATCCTAAACTTTACATGCAACACGAACCCCACTAAAAACCTGATAGAACTTAAACTTTACATGAACCCCAGTAAAAACCTGATAGAACCTAAACGTCACATGAACGCCACTAAAAATCTAATAGAAACTAAACTTTACATGAACCCCACTAAAAACCTGATAGAACTTAAATTTTATATGAACCCCACTAAAAACCTGATAGAACCTAAACTTTACATGAACCCCACTAAAAACATGATAGAACCTAAACTTTACATGAACCTCACTAAAAACCTGATAGAACTTAAACTTTACATGAACCCCACTAAAAACCTGATAGATCCTAAACTTTACATAATCCCCACTAAAAACCTGATAGAACTTAAACTTTACGTGAACCCCACTAAAAACCTGATAGATCCTAAACCTTACATAATCCCCACTAAAAACCTGTTAGATCCTAAACTTTACATGCAACACGAACCCCCCCTAAAAACCTGATAGAACTTAAACTTTACATGAACCCCACTAAAAACCTGATAGAACCTAAACTTCACATGAACCCCACTAAAAATCTAATAGAAACTAAACTTTACATGAACCCCACTAAAAACCTGATAGAACTTAAATTTTATATGAACCCCACTAAAAACCTGATAGAACCTAAACTTTACATGAACCTCACTAAAAACCTGATAGAACCTAAACTTTATATGAACCTCACTAAAAACCTGATAGAACCTAAATTTACATGAACCCCACTAAAACATGAGAGAACCTAAACTTTACATGAACCCCACTAAAAACCTGATAGAACTTAAACTTTACATGAACCCCACTAAAAACCTGATAGATCCTAAACTTTACATAATCCCCACTAAAAACCTGATAGAACTTAAACTTTACAGGAACCCCACTAAAAAACCTGATAGAACCTAAACTTTACATGAACCCCACTAAAAACCTGATAGAACCTAAACCTTACATGAATCCCACTAAAAACCTGATAGAACTTAAACTTTACAGGAACCCCACTAAAAACCTGATAGAACTTAAACTTTACATGAACCCCACTAAAAACCTGATAGAACCTTAACTTTACATTAACCCCACTAAAAACCTGATAGAACTTAAACTTTACATGAACCCCACTAAAAACCTGATAGAACCTAAACTTTACATGAACCCCACTAAAAACCTGATAGATCCTAAACTTTACATAATCCCCACTAAAAACATGATAGAACTTAAACTTTACATGAACCCCACTAAAAACCTGTTAGATCCTAAACTTTACATAATCCCCACTAAAAACCTGATAGATCCTAAACTTTACATGCAACACGAACCCCACTAAAAACCTGATATTACTTAAACTTTACATGAACCCCACTAAAAACCTGATAGAACCTAAACTTCACATGAACCCCACTCAAAATCTTATAGAAACTAAACTTTACATGAACCCCACTAAAAACCTGATAGAACCTAAATCTTACATGAATCCCACTAAAAACCTGATAGAACCTAATCTTTACATCAACCCCACTAAAAACCTGATAAAACCTAAACTTTACATGAGCTCCACTAAAAACTTGATAGAACTTAAACTTTTAATGAACCCCACTAAAAACCTGATAGAACTTAAACTTTACAGGAACCCCACTAAAAACCTGATAGAACTTAAACTTTACATGAACCCCACTAAAAACCTGATAGAACCTAAACTTCACATGAACCCCACTAAAAATCTAATAGAAACTAAACTTTACATGAATCCCACTAAAAACCTGATAGAACCTAAACTTTACATGAACCTAACTAAAAACCTGATAGAACCTAAACTTTACATGAACCCCACTAAAAACCTGTTAGATCCTAAACTTTAAATGCAACACGAACCCCACTAAAAACCTGATAGAACCTAAACTTTACATGAACCCCACTAAAAACCTGTTAGAACCTAAACTTCACATGAACCCCACTAAAAATCTTATAGAAACTAAACTTTACATGAACCCCACTAAAAGCATGATAGAACCTAAACTTTACATGAACCCCTCTAAAAACCTGATAGATCCTAAACTTTACATGCAACACGAACCCCACTAAAAACCTGATAGAACTTAAACTTTACATGAACCCCAGTAAAAACCTGATAGAACCTAAACGTCACATGAACGCCACTAAAAATCTAATAGAAACTAAACTTTACATGAACCCCACTAAAAACCTGATAGAACTTAAACTTTACATGAACCCCACTAAAAACCAGATAGAACTTAAACTTTACATGAACCCCACTAAAAACCTGATAGAACTTAAATTTTATATGAACCCCACTAAAAACCTGATAAAACTTAAACTTTACATGAACCACTCTAAAAACCTGATAGAACCTAAACTTCACATGAACCCCACTAAAAATCTAATAGAAACTAAACTTTACATGAACCCCACTAAAAACCTGATAGAACTTAAACTTTACATGAACCCCACTAAAAACCTGATAGAACTTAAACTTTACATGAACCCCACTAAAAACCTGATAGAACTTAAACTTTACATGAACCCCACTAAAAACATGATAGAACCTAAACTTTACATGAACCCCACTAAAAACCTGATAGATCCTAAACTTTACATGCAACACGAACCCCACTAAAAACCTGATAGAACTTAAACTTTACATGAACCCCAGTAAAAACCTGATAGAACCTAAACGTCACATGAACGCCACTAAAAATCTAATAGAAACTAAACTTTACATGAACCCCACTAAAAACCTGATAGAACTTAAACTTTACATGAACCCCACTAAAAACCAGATAGAACTTAAACTTTACATGAACCCCACTAAAAACCTGATAGAACTTAAACTTTACATGAACCCCACTAAAAACATGATATAACCTAAACTTTACATGAACCCCACTAAAAACCTGATAGATCCTAAACTTTACATGCAACACGAACCCCACTAAAAACCTGATAGAACTTAAACTTTACATGAACCCCAGTAAAAACCTGATAGAACCTAAACGTCACATGAACGCCACTAAAAATCTAATAGAAACTAAACTTTACATGAACCCCACTAAAAACCTGATAGAACTTAAATTTTATATGAACCCCACTAAAAACCTGATAGAACCTAAACTTTACATGAACCCCACTAAAAACATGATAGAACCTAAACTTTACATGAACCTCACTAAAAACCTGATAGAACTTAAACTTTACATGAACCCCACTAAAAACCTGATAGATCCTAAACTTTACATAATCCCCACTAAAAACCTGATAGAACTTAAACTTTACGTGAACCCCACTAAAAACCTGATAGATCCTAAACCTTACATAATCCCCACTAAAAACCTGTTAGATCCTAAACTTTACATGCAACACGAACCCCCCCTAAAAACCTGATAGAACTTAAACTTTACATGAACCCCACTAAAAACCTGATAGAACCTAAACTTCACATGAACCCCACTAAAAATCTAATAGAAACTAAACTTTACATGAACCCCACTAAAAACCTGATAGAACTTAAATTTTATATGAACCCCACTAAAAACCTGATAGAACCTAAACTTTACATGAACCTCACTAAAAACCTGATAGAACCTAAACTTTATATGAACCTCACTAAAAACCTGATAGAACCTAAATTTACATGAACCCCACTAAAACATGAGAGAACCTAAACTTTACATGAACCCCACTAAAAACCTGATAGAACTTAAACTTTACATGAACCCCACTAAAAACCTGATAGATCCTAAACTTTACATAATCCCCACTAAAAACCTGATAGAACTTAAACTTTACAGGAACCCCACTAAAAAACCTGATAGAACCTAAACTTTACATGAACCCCACTAAAAACCTGATAGAACCTAAACCTTACATGAATCCCACTAAAAACCTGATAGAACTTAAACTTTACAGGAACCCCACTAAAAACCTGATAGAACTTAAACTTTACATGAACCCCACTAAAAACCTGATAGAACCTTAACTTTACATTAACCCCACTAAAAACCTGATAGAACTTAAACTTTACATGAACCCCACTAAAAACCTGATAGAACCTAAACTTTACATGAACCCCACTAAAAACCTGATAGATCCTAAACTTTACATAATCCCCACTAAAAACATGATAGAACTTAAACTTTACATGAACCCCACTAAAAACCTGTTAGATCCTAAACTTTACATAATCCCCACTAAAAACCTGATAGATCCTAAACTTTACATGCAACACGAACCCCACTAAAAACCTGATATTACTTAAACTTTACATGAACCCCACTAAAAACCTGATAGAACCTAAACTTCACATGAACCCCACTCAAAATCTTATAGAAACTAAACTTTACATGAACCCCACTAAAAACCTGATAGAACCTAAATCTTACATGAATCCCACTAAAAACCTGATAGAACCTAATCTTTACATCAACCCCACTAAAAACCTGATAAAACCTAAACTTTACATGAGCTCCACTAAAAACTTGATAGAACTTAAACTTTTAATGAACCCCACTAAAAACCTGATAGAACTTAAACTTTACAGGAACCCCACTAAAAACCTGATAGAACTTAAACTTTACATGAACCCCACTAAAAACCTGATAGAACCTAAACTTCACATGAACCCCACTAAAAATCTAATAGAAACTAAACTTTACATGAATCCCACTAAAAACCTGATAGAACCTAAACTTTACATGAACCTAACTAAAAACCTGATAGAACCTAAACTTTACATGAACCCCACTAAAAACCTGTTAGATCCTAAACTTTAAATGCAACACGAACCCCACTAAAAACCTGATAGAACCTAAACTTTACATGAACCCCACTAAAAACCTGTTAGAACCTAAACTTCACATGAACCCCACTAAAAATCTTATAGAAACTAAACTTTACATGAACCCCACTAAAAGCATGATAGAACCTAAACTTTACATGAACCCCTCTAAAAACCTGATAGATCCTAAACTTTACATGCAACACGAACCCCACTAAAAACCTGATAGAACTTAAACTTTACATGAACCCCAGTAAAAACCTGATAGAACCTAAACGTCACATGAACGCCACTAAAAATCTAATAGAAACTAAACTTTACATGAACCCCACTAAAAACCTGATAGAACTTAAACTTTACATGAACCCCACTAAAAACCAGATAGAACTTAAACTTTACATGAACCCCACTAAAAACCTGATAGAACTTAAACTTTACATGAACCCCACTAAAAACATGATATAACCTAAACTTTACATGAACCCCACTAAAAACCTGATAGATCCTAAACTTTACATGCAACACGAACCCCACTAAAAACCTGATAGAACTTAAACTTTACATGAACCCCAGTAAAAACCTGATAGAACCTAAACGTCACATGAACGCCACTAAAAATCTAATAGAAACTAAACTTTACATGAACCCCACTAAAAACCTGATAGAACTTAAATTTTATATGAACCCCACTAAAAACCTGATAGAACCTAAACTTTACATGAACCCCACTAAAAACATGATAGAACCTAAACTTTACATGAACCCCACTAAAAACCTGATAGACCTTAAACTTTACATGAACCCCACTAAAAACCTGATAGATCCTAAACTTTACATAATCCCCACTAAAAACCTGATAGAACTTAAACTTTACGTGAACCCCACTAAAAACCTGATAGATCCTAAACCTTACATAATCCCCACTAAAAACCTGTTAGATCCTAAACTTTACATGCAACACGAACCCCACTAAAAACCTGATAGAACTTAAACTTTACATGAATCCCACTAAAAACCTGATAGAACCTAAACTTTACATGAACCTAACTAAAAACCTGATAGAACCTAAACTTTACATGAACCCCACTAAAAACCTGTTAGATCCTAAACTTTACATGCAACACGAACCCCACTAAAAACCTGATAGAACTTAAACTTTACATGAACCCCACTAAAAACCTGATAGAACCTAAACTTCACATGAACCCCACTAAAAATCTTATAGAAACTAAACTTTACATGAACCCCACTACAAACCTGATAGAACCTAAACTTTACATGAACCCCACTAAAAACCTGATAGATCCTAAACTTTACATAATCCCCACTAAAAACATGATAGAACTTAAACTTTACATGAACCCCACTAAAAACCTGTTAGATCCTAAACTTTACATAATCCCCACTAAAAACCTGATAGATCCTAAACTTTACATGCAACACGAACCCCACTAAAAACCTGATATTACTTAAACTTTACATGAACCCCACTAAAAACCTGATAGAACCTAAACTTCACATGAACCCCACTCAAAATCTTATAGAAACTAAACTTTACATGAACCCCACTAAAAACCTGATAGAACCTAAATCTTACATGAATCCCACTAAAAACCTGATAGAACCTAATCTTTACATCAACCCCACTAAAAACCTGATAAAACCTAAACTTTACATGAGCTCCACTAAAAACTTGATAGAACTTAAACTTTTAATGAACCCCACTAAAAACCTGATAGAACTTAAACTTTACAGGAACCCCACTAAAAACCTGATAGAACTTAAACTTTACATGAACCCCACTAAAAACCTGATAGAACCTAAACTTCACATGAACCCCACTAAAAATCTAATAGAAACTAAACTTTACATGAATCCCACTAAAAACCTGATAGAACCTAAACTTTACATGAACCTAACTAAAAACCTGATAGAACCTAAACTTTACATGAACCCCACTAAAAACCTGTTAGATCCTAAACTTTAAATGCAACACGAACCCCACTAAAAACCTGATAGAACCTAAACTTTACATGAACCCCACTAAAAACCTGTTAGAACCTAAACTTCACATGAACCCCACTAAAAATCTTATAGAAACTAAACTTTACATGAACCCCACTAAAAGCATGATAGAACCTAAACTTTACATGAACCCCTCTAAAAACCTGATAGATCCTAAACTTTACATGCAACACGAACCCCACTAAAAACCTGATAGAACTTAAACTTTACATGAACCCCAGTAAAAACCTGATAGAACCTAAACGTCACATGAACGCCACTAAAAATCTAATAGAAACTAAACTTTACATGAACCCCACTAAAAACCTGATAGAACTTAAACTTTACATGAACCCCACTAAAAACCAGATAGAACTTAAACTTTACATGAACCCCACTAAAAACCTGATAGAACTTAAACTTTACATGAACCCCACTAAAAACATGATATAACCTAAACTTTACATGAACCCCACTAAAAACCTGATAGATCCTAAACTTTACATGCAACACGAACCCCACTAAAAACCTGATAGAACTTAAACTTTACATGAACCCCAGTAAAAACCTGATAGAACCTAAACGTCACATGAACGCCACTAAAAATCTAATAGAAACTAAACTTTACATGAACCCCACTAAAAACCTGATAGAACTTAAATTTTATATGAACCCCACTAAAAACCTGATAGAACCTAAACTTTACATGAACCCCACTAAAAACATGATAGAACCTAAACTTTACATAATCCCCACTAAAAACCTGATAGAACTTAAACTTTACGTGAACCCCACTAAAAACCTGATAGATCCTAAACCTTACATAATCCCCACTAAAAACCTGTTAGATCCTAAACTTTACATGCAACACGAACCCCACTAAAAACCTGATAGAACTTAAACTTTACATGAATCCCACTAAAAACCTGATAGAACCTAAACTTTACATGAACCTAACTAAAAACCTGATAGAACCTAAACTTTACATGAACCCCACTAAAAACCTGTTAGATCCTAAACTTTACATGCAACACGAACCCCACTAAAAACCTGATAGAACTTAAACTTTACATGAACCCCACTAAAAACCTGATAGAACCTAAACTTCACATGAACCCCACTAAAAATCTTATAGAAACTAAACTTTACATGAACCCCACTACAAACCTGATAGAACTTAAATTTTATATGAACCCCACTAAAAACCTGATAGAACTTAAACTTTACATGAACCACTCTAAAAACCTGATAGAACCTAAACTTCACATGAACCCCACTAAAAATCTAATAGAAACTAAACTTTACATGAACCCCACTAAAAACCTGATAGAACTTAAACTTTACATGAACCCCACTAAAAACCTGATAGAACTTAAACTTTACATGAACCCCACTAAAAACCTGATAGAACTTAAACTTTACATGAACCCCACTAAAAACATGATAGAACCTAAACTTTACATGAACCCCACTAAAAACCTGATAGATTCTAAACTTTACATGCAACACGAACCCCACTAAAAACCTGATAGAACCTAAACTTTACATGAACCCCACTAAAAACCTAATAGAACTTAAACTTTACATGAATCCCACTAAAAACCTGATAGAACCTAAACTTTACATGAACCTAACTAAAAACCTGATAGAACCTAAACTTTACATGAACCCCACTAAAAACCTGTTAGATCCTAAACTTTAAATGCAACACGAACCCCACTAAAAACCTGATAGAACCTAAACTTTACATGAACCCCACTAAAAACCTGTTAGAACCTAAACTTCACATGAACCCCACTAAAAATCTTATAGAAACTAAACTTTACATGAACCCCACTAAAAACCTGATAGAACCTAAATTTACATGAACCCCACTAAAACATGAGAGAACCTAAACTTTACATGAACCCCACTAAAAACCTGATAGAACTTAAACTTTACATGAACCCCACTAAAAACCTGATAGATCCTAAACTTTACATAATCCCCACTAAAAACCTGATAGAACTTAAACTTTACAGGAACCCCACTAAAAAACCTGATAGAACCTAAACTTTACATGAACCCCACTAAAAACCTGATAGAACCTAAACCTTACATGAATCCCACTAAAAACCTGATAGAACTTAAACTTTACAGGAACCCCACTAAAAACCTGATAGAACTTAAACTTTACATGAACCCCACTAAAAACCTGATAGAACCTTAACTTTACATTAACCCCACTAAAAACCTGATAGAACTTAAACTTTACATGAACCCCACTAAAAACCTGATAGAACCTAAACTTTACATGAACCCCACTAAAAACCTGATAGATCCTAAACTTTACATAATCCCCACTAAAAACCTGATAGAACTTAAACTTTACATGAACCCCACTAAAAACCTGATAGATCCTAAACTTTACATAATCCCCACTAAAAACCTGATAGATCCTAAACTTTACATGCAACACGAACCCCACTAAAAACCTGATAGAACTTAAACTTTACATGAACCCCACTAAAAACCTGATAGAACCTAAACTTCACATGAACCCCACTCAAAATCTTATAGAAACTAAACTTTACATGAACCCCACTAAAAACCTGATAGAACCTAAATCTTACATGAATCCCACTAAAAACCTGATAGAACCTAATCTTTACATCAACCCCACTAAAAACCTGATAGATTCTAAACTTTACATGCAACACGAACCCCACTAAAAACCTGATAGAACTTAAACTTTACATGAACCCCAGTAAAAACCTGATAGAACCTAAACGTCACATGAACCCCACTAAAAATCTAATAGAAACTAAACTTTACATGAACCCCACTAAAAACCTGATAGAACTTAAATTTTATATGAACCCCACTAAAAACCTGATAGAACCTAAACTTTACATGAACCTCACTAAAAACCTGATAGAACCTAAACTTTATATGAACCTCACTAAAAACCTGATAGAACCTAAATTTACATGAACCCCACTAAAAACATGAGAGAACCTAAACTTTACATGAACCCCACTAAAAACCTGATAGAACTTAAACTTTACATGAACCCCACTAAAAACCTGATAGATCCTAAACTTTACATAATCCCCACTAAAAACCTGATAGATCCTAAACTTTACATGAACCCCACTAAAAGCCTGCTAGAACTTAAACTTTACATGAACCCCACTAAAAACCTGATAGAATTTAAACTCTACATGAACCCCACTAAAAACCTGATAGAACCTAAACTTTACATGAACCCCACTAAAAACCTGATAGATCATAAACTTTACATAATCACAACTAAAAACCTGATAGAACTTAAAATTTACATGAACCCCACTAAAAACCTGATAGATCCTAAACTTTACATAATCCCCACTAAAAACCTGATAGAACTTAAACTTTACAGGAACCCCACTAAAAACCTGATAGAACCTAAACTTTACATGAACCCCACTAAAAACCTGATAGAACCTAAACCTTACATGAATCCCACTAAAAACCTGATAGAACCTAAACTTTACATCAACCCCACTAAAAACCTGATAGAACCTAAACTTTACATGAGCTCCACTAAAAACTTGATAGAACTTAAACTTTTAATGAACCCCACTAAAAACCTGATAGAACTTAAACTTTACAGGAACCCCACTAAAAACCTGATAGAACTTAAACTTTACATGAACCCCACTAAAAACCTGATAGAACCTTAACTTTACATTAACCCCA
Source organism: Bathymodiolus brooksi (assembly GCA_963680875.1). Classification (NCBI taxonomy): domain Eukaryota; kingdom Metazoa; phylum Mollusca; class Bivalvia; order Mytilida; family Modiolidae; genus Bathymodiolus; species Bathymodiolus brooksi. The sequence goes on from OY804580.1 coordinate 2,254,198, forward strand.
CTAAAAACTTGATAGAACTTAAACTTTTAATGAACCCCACTAAAAACCTGATAGAACTTAAACTTTACAGGAACCCCACTAAAAACCTGATAGAACTTAAACTTTACATGAACCCCACTAAAAACCTGATAGAACCTAAACTTTACATGAACCCCACTAAAAACCTGTTAGATCCTAAACTTTACATGCAACACGAACCCCACTAAAAACCTGATAGAACTTAAACTTTACATGAACCCCACTAAAAACCTGATAGAACCTAAACTTCACATGAACCCCACTAAAAATCTTATAGAAACTAAACTTTACATGAACCCCACTACAAACCTGATAGAACTTAAATTTTATATGAACCCCACTAAAAACCTGATAGAGCTTAAACTTTACATGAACCACTCTAAAAACCTGATAGAACCTAAACTTCACATGAACCCCACTAAAAATCTAATAGAAACTAAACTTTACATGAACCCCACTAAAAACCTGATAGAACTTAAACTTTACATGAACCCCACTAAAAACCTGATAGAACTTAAACTTTACATGAACCCCACTAAAAACCTGATAGAACTTAAACTTTACATGAACCCCACTAAAAACATGATAGAACCTAAACTTTACATGAACCCCACTAAAAACCTGATAGATTCTAAACTTTACATGCAACACGAACCCCACTAAAAACCTGATAGAACCTAAACTTTACATGAACCCCACTAAAAACCTAATAGAACTTAAACTTTACATGAATCCCACTAAAAACCTGATAGAACCTAAACTTTACATGAACCTAACTAAAAACCTGATAGAACCTAAACTTTACATGAACCCCACTAAAAACCTGTTAGATCCTAAACTTTAAATGCAACACGAACCCCACTAAAAACCTGATAGAACCTAAACTTTACATGAACCCCACTAAAAACCTGTTAGAACCTAAACTTCACATGAACCCCACTAAAAATCTCATAGAAACTAAACTTTACATGAACCCCACTAAAAACCTGATAGAACCTAAATTTACATGAACCCCACTAAAACATGAGAGAACCTAAACTTTACATGAACCCCACTAAAAACCTGATAGAACTTAAACTTTACATGAACCCCACTAAAAACCTGATAGATCCTAAACTTTACATAATCCCCACTAAAAACCTGATAGAACTTAAACTTTACAGGAACCCCACTAAAAAACCTGATAGAACCTAAACTTTACATGAACCCCACTAAAAACCTGATAGAACCTAAACCTTACATGAATCCCACTAAAAACCTGATAGAACTTAAACTTTACAGGAACCCCACTAAAAACCTGATAGAACTTAAACTTTACATGAACCCCACTAAAAACCTGATAGAACCTTAACTTTACATTAACCCCACTAAAAACCTGATAGAACTTAAACTTTACATGAACCCCACTAAAAACCTGATAGAACCTAAACTTTACATGAACCCCACTAAAAACCTGATAGATCCTAAACTTTACATAATCCCCACTAAAAACCTGATAGAACTTAAACTTTACATGAACCCCACTAAAAACCTGATAGATCCTAAACTTTACATAATCCCCACTAAAAACCTGATAGATCCTAAACTTTACATGCAACACGAACCCCACTAAAAACCTGATAGAACTTAAACTTTACATGAACCCCACTAAAAACCTGATAGAACCTAAACTTCACATGAACCCCACTCAAAATCTTATAGAAACTAAACTTTACATGAACCCCACTAAAAACCTGATAGAACCTAAATCTTACATGAATCCCACTAAAAACCTGATAGAACCTAATCTTTACATCAACCCCACTAAAAACCTGATAGATTCTAAACTTTACATGCAACACGAACCCCACTAAAAACCTGATAGAACTTAAACTTTACATGAACCCCAGTAAAAACCTGATAGAACCTAAACGTCACATGAACCCCACTAAAAATCTAATAGAAACTAAACTTTACATGAACCCCACTAAAAACCTGATAGAACTTAAATTTTATATGAACCCCACTAAAAACCTGATAGAACCTAAACTTTACATGAACCTCACTAAAAACCTGATAGAACCTAAACTTTATATGAACCTCACTAAAAACCTGATAGAACCTAAATTTACATGAACCCCACTAAAAACATGAGAGAACCTAAACTTTACATGAACCCCACTAAAAACCTGATAGAACTTAAACTTTACATGAACCCCACTAAAAACCTGATAGATCCTAAACTTTACATAATCCCCACTAAAAACCTGATAGATCCTAAACTTTACATGAACCCCACTAAAAGCCTGCTAGAACTTAAACTTTACATGAACCCCACTAAAAACCTGATAGAATTTAAACTCTACATGAACCCCACTAAAAACCTGATAGAACCTAAACTTTACATGAACCCCACTCAAAACCTGATAGATCCTAAACTTTACATAATCACAACTAAAAACCTGATAGAACTTAAACTTTACATGAACCCCACTAAAAACCTGATAGATCCTAAACTTTACATAATCCCCACTAAAAACCTGATAGAACTTAAACTTTACAGGAACCCCACTAAAAACCTGATAGAACCTAAACTTTACATGAACCCCACTAAAAACCTGATAGAACCTAAACCTTACATGAATCCCACTAAAAACCTGATAGAACCTAAACTTTACATCAACCCCACTAAAAACCTGATAGAACCTAAACTTTACATGAGCTCCACTAAAAACTTGATAGAACTTAAACTTTTAATGAACCCCACTAAAAACCTGATAGAACTTAAACTTTACAGGAACCCCACTAAAAACCTGATAGAACTTAAACTTTACATGAACCCCACTAAAAACCTGATAGAACCTTAACTTTACATTAACCCCACTAAAAACCTGATAGAACTTAAACTTTACATGAACCCCACTAAAAACCTGATAAAACCTAAACTTTACATGAACCCCACTAAAAACCTGATAGATCCTAAACTTTACATGCAACACGAACCCCACTAAAAACCTGATAGAACCTAAATCTTACATGAATCTCACTAAAAACCTGATAGAACCTAAACTTTACAGGAACCCCACTAAAAACCTGATAGAACTTAAACTTTACATGAACCCCACTAAAAACCTGACAGAACCTAAACTTTACATGAACCCCACTAAAAACCTGATAGATCCTAATCTACATAATCCCCACTAAAAACCTGATAGAACTTAAACTTTACATGAACCCCACTAAAAACCTGATAGAAGATAAACTTTACATGAACCCCACTAAAAACATGATAGAAGCTAAACTTCACATGAATCCCACTAAAAACCTGATAGAACCTAAACTTTACATGAACCTAACTAAAAACCTGATAGAACCTAAACTTTACATGAACCTCACTAAAAACCTGATAGAACCTAAACTTTACATGAACCCCACTAAAAACCTGATAGAACTTAAACTTTACATGAACCCCACTAAAAACCTGATAGATCCTAAACTTTACATGCAACACGAACCCCACTAAAAACCTGATAGAACTTAAACTTTACATGAACCACTCTAAAAACCTGATAGAACCTAAACTTCACATGAACCCCACTAAAAATATAATAGAAACTAAACTTTATATGAACCCCACTAAAAACCTGATAGAACTTAAACTTTACATGAACCCCACTAAAAACCTGATAGAACTTAAACTTTACATGAACCCCACTAAAAACATGATAGAACCTAAACTTTACATGAACCCCACTAAAAACCTGATAGAACTTAAACTTTACATGAACCCCACTAAAAACCTGATAGATCCTAAACTTTACATAATACCCACTAAAAACCTGATAGAACTTAAACTTTAAGTGAACCCCACTAAAAACCTGATAGATCCTAAACCTTACATAATCCCCACTAAAAACCTGCTAGATCCTAAACTTTACATGCAACACGAACCCCACTAAAAACCTGATAGAACTTAAACTTTACATGAACCCCACTAAAAACCTGATAGAACCTAAACTTTACATGAACCTCACTAAAAACCTGATAGAACCTAAACTTTACATGAACCTCACTAAAAACCTGATAGAACCTAAACTTTACATGAACCCCACTAAAAACCTAATAGAACTTAAACTTTACATGAATCCCACTAAAAACCTGATAGAACCTAAACTTTACATGAACCTAACTAAAAACCTGATAGAACCTAAACTTTACATGAACCCCACTAAAAACCTGTTAGATCCTAAACTTTACATGCAACACGAACCCCACTAAAAACCTGATAGAACTTAAACTTTACATGAACCCCACTAAAAACCTGATAGAACCTAAACTTCACATGAACCCCACTAAAAATCTTATAGAAACTAAACTTTACATGAACCCCACTACAAACCTGATAGAACTTAAATTTTATATGAACCCCACTAAAAACCTGATAGAACTTAAACTTTACATGAACCACTCTAAAAACCTGATAGAACCTAAACTTCACATGAACCCCACTAAAAATCTAATAGAAACTAAACTTTACATGAACCCCACTAAAAACCTGATAGAACTTAAACTTTACATGAACCCCACTAAAAACCTGATAGAACTTAAACTTTACATGAACCCCACTAAAAACCTGATAGATTCTAAACTTTACATGCAACACGAACCCCACTAAAAACCTGATAGAACCTAAACTTTACATGAACCCCACTAAAAACCTAATAGAACTTAAACTTTACATGAATCCCACTAAAAACCTGATAGAACCTAAACTTTACATGAACCTAACTAAAAACCTGATAGAACCTAAACTTTACATGAACCCCACTAAAACCTGTTAGATCCTAAACTTTAAATGCAACACGAACCCCACTAAAAACCTGATAGAACCTAAACTTTACATGAACCCCACTAAAAACCTGTTAGAACCTAAACTTCACATGAACCCCACTAAAAATTTTATAGAAACTAAACTTTACATGAACCCCACTAAAAACCTGATAGAACCTAAATTTACATGAACCCCACTAAAACATGAGAGAACCTAAACTTTACATGAACCCCACTAAAAACCTGATAGAACTTAAACTTTACATGAACCCCACTAAAAACCTGATAGATCCTAAACTTTACATAATCCCCACTAAAAACCTGATAGAACTTAAACTTTACAGGAACCCCACTAAAAAACCTGATAGAACCTAAACTTTACATGAACCCCACTAAAAACCTGATAGAACCTAAACCTTACATGAATCCCACTAAAAACCTGATAGAACTTAAACTTTACAGGAACCCCACTAAAAACCTGATAGAACTTAAACTTTACATGAACCCCACTAAAAACCTGATAGAACCTTAACTTTACATTAACCCCACTAAAAACCTGATAGAACTTAAACTTTACATGAACCCCACTAAAAACCTGATAGAACCTAAACTTTACATGAACCCCACTAAAAACCTGATAGATCCTAAACTTTACATAATCCCCACTAAAAACCTGATAGAACTTAAACTTTACATGAACCCCACTAAAAACCTGATAGATCCTAAACTTTACATAATCCCCACTAAAAACCTGATAGATCCTAAACTTTACATGCAACACGAACCCCACTAAAAACCTGATAGAACTGAAACTTTACATGAACCCCACTAAAAACCTGATAGAACCTAAACTTCACATGAACCCCACTCAAAATCTTATAGAAACTAAACTTTACATGAACCCCACTAAAAACCTGATAGAACCTAAATCTTACATGAATCCCACTAAAAACCTGATAGAACCTAATCTTTACATCAACCCCACTAAAAACCTGATAGATTCTAAACTTTACATGCAACACGAACCCCACTAAAAACCTGATAGAACTTAAACTTTACATGAACCCCAGTAAAAACCTGATAGAACCTAAACGTCACATGAACCCCACTAAAAATCTAATAGAAACTAAACTTTACATGAACCCCACTAAAAACCTGATAGAACTTAAATTTTATATGAACCCCACTAAAAACCTGATAGAACCTAAACTTTACATGAACCTCACTAAAAACCTGATAGAACCTAAACTTTATATGAACCTCACTAAAAACCTGATAGAACCTAAATTTACATGAACCCCACTAAAAACATGAGAGAACCTAAACTTTACATGAACCCCACTAAAAACCTGATAGAACTTAAACTTTACATGAACCCCACTAAAAACCTGATAGATCCTAAACTTTACATAATCCCCACTAAAAACCTGATAGATCCTAAACTTTACATGAACCCCACTAAAAGCCTGCTAGAACTTAAACTTTACATGAACCCCACTAAAAACCTGATAGAATTTAAACTCTACATGAACCCCACTAAAAACCTGATAGAACCTAAACTTTACATGAACCCCACTAAAAACCTGATAGAACCTAAACCTTACATGAATCCCACTAAAAACCTGATAGAACCTAAACTTTACATCAACCCCACTAAAAACCTGATAGAACCTAAACTTTACATGAGCTCCACTAAAAACTTGATAGAACTTAAACTTTTAATGAACCCCACTAAAAACCTGATAGAACTTAAACTTTACAGGAACCCCACTAAAAACCTGATAGAACTTAAACTTTACATGAACCCCACTAAAAACCTGATAGAACCTTAACTTTACATTAACCCCACTAAAAACTTGATAGAACTTAAACTTTTAATGAACCCCACTAAAAACCTGATAGAACTTAAACTTTACAGGAACCCCACTAAAAACCTGATAGAACTTAAACTTTACATGAACCCCACTAAAAACCTGATAGAAGATAAACTTTACATGAACCCCACTAAAAACATGATAGAAGCTAAACTTCACATGAATCCCACTAAAAACCTGATAGAACCTAAACTTTACATGAACCTAACTAAAAACCTGATAGAACCTAAACTTTACATGAACCTCACTAAAAACCTGATAGAACCTAAACTTTACATGAACCCCACTAAAAACCTGATAGAACTTAAACTTTACATGAACCCCACTAAAAACCTGATAGATCCTAAACTTTACATGCAACACGAACCCCACTAAAAACCTGATAGAACTTAAACTTTACATGAACCACTCTAAAAACCTGATAGAACCTAAACTTCACATGAACCCCACTAAAAATATAATAGAAACTAAACTTTATATGAACCCCACTAAAAACCTGATAGAACTTAAACTTTACATGAACCCCACTAAAAACCTGATAGAACTTAAACTTTACATGAACCCCACTAAAAACATGATAGAACCTAAACTTTACATGAACCCCACTAAAAACCTGATAGAACTTAAACTTTACATGAACCCCACTAAAAACCTGATAGATCCTAAACTTTACATAATACCCACTAAAAACCTGATAGAACTTAAACTTTAAGTGAACCCCACTAAAAACCTGATAGATCCTAAACCTTACATAATCCCCACTAAAAACCTGCTAGATCCTAAACTTTACATGCAACACGAACCCCACTAAAAACCTGATAGAACTTAAACTTTACATGAACCCCACTAAAAACCTGATAGAACCTAAACTTTACATGAACCTCACTAAAAACCTGATAGAACCTAAACTTTACATGAACCTCACTAAAAACCTGATAGAACCTAAACTTTACATGAACCCCACTAAAAACCTAATAGAACTTAAACTTTACATGAATCCCACTAAAAACCTGATAGAACCTAAACTTTACATGAACCTAACTAAAAACCTGATAGAACCTAAACTTTACATGAACCCCACTAAAAACCTGTTAGATCCTAAACTTTACATGCAACACGAACCCCACTAAAAACCTGATAGAACTTAAACTTTACATGAACCCCACTAAAAACCTGATAGAACCTAAACTTCACATGAACCCCACTAAAAATCTTATAGAAACTAAACTTTACATGAACCCCACTACAAACCTGATAGAACTTAAATTTTATATGAACCCCACTAAAAACCTGATAGAACTTAAACTTTACATGAACCACTCTAAAAACCTGATAGAACCTAAACTTCACATGAACCCCACTAAAAATCTAATAGAAACTAAACTTTACATGAACCCCACTAAAAACCTGATAGAACTTAAACTTTACATGAACCCCACTAAAAACCTGATAGAACTTAAACTTTACATGAACCCCACTAAAAACCTGATAGATTCTAAACTTTACATGCAACACGAACCCCACTAAAAACCTGATAGAACCTAAACTTTACATGAACCCCACTAAAAACCTAATAGAACTTAAACTTTACATGAATCCCACTAAAAACCTGATAGAACCTAAACTTTACATGAACCTAACTAAAAACCTGATAGAACCTAAACTTTACATGAACCCCACTAAAAACCTGTTAGATCCTAAACTTTAAATGCAACACGAACCCCACTAAAAACCTGATAGAACCTAAACTTTACATGAACCCCACTAAAAACCTGTTAGAACCTAAACTTCACATGAACCCCACTAAAAATTTTATAGAAACTAAACTTTACATGAACCCCACTAAAAACCTGATAGAACCTAAATTTACATGAACCCCACTAAAACATGAGAGAACCTAAACTTTACATGAACCCCACTAAAAACCTGATAGAACTTAAACTTTACATGAACCCCACTAAAAACCTGATAGATCCTAAACTTTACATAATCCCCACTAAAAACCTGATAGAACTTAAACTTTACAGGAACCCCACTAAAAAACCTGATAGAACCTAAACTTTACATGAACCCCACTAAAAACCTGATAGAACCTAAACCTTACATGAATCCCACTAAAAACCTGATAGAACTTAAACTTTACAGGAACCCCACTAAAAACCTGATAGAACTTAAACTTTACATGAACCCCACTAAAAACCTGATAGAACCTTAACTTTACATTAACCCCACTAAAAACCTGATAGAACTTAAACTTTACATGAACCCCACTAAAAACCTGATAGATCCTAAACTTTACATAATCCCCACTAAAAACCTGATAGAACTTAAACTTTACATGAACCCCACTAAAAACCTGATAGATCCTAAACTTTACATAATCCCCACTAAAAACCTGATAGATCCTAAACTTTACATGCAACACGAACCCCACTAAAAACCTGATAGAACTGAAACTTTACATGAACCCCACTAAAAACCTGATAGAACCTAAACTTCACATGAACCCCACTCAAAATCTTATAGAAACTAAACTTTACATGAACCCCACTAAAAACCTGATAGAACCTAAATCTTACATGAATCCCACTAAAAACCTGATAGAACCTAATCTTTACATCAACCGTACTAAAAACCTGATAGATTCTAAACTTTACATGCAACACGAACCCCACTAAAAACCTGATAGAACTTAAACTTTACATGAACCCCAGTAAAAACCTGATAGAACCTAAACGTCACATGAACCCCACTAAAAATCTAATAGAAACTAAACTTTACATGAACCCCACTAAAAACCTGATAGAACTTAAATTTTATATGAACCCCACTAAAAACCTGATAGAACCTAAACTTTACATGAACCTCACTAAAAACCTGATAGAACCTAAACTTTATATGAACCTCACTAAAAACCTGATAGAACCTAAATTTACATGAACCCCACTAAAAACATGAGAGAACCTAAACTTTACATGAACCCCACTAAAAACCTGATAGAACTTAAACTTTACATGAACCCCACTAAAAACCTGATAGATCCTAAACTTTACATAATCCCCACTAAAAACCTGATAGATCCTAAACTTTACATGAACCCCACTAAAAGCCTGCTAGAACTTAAACTTTACATGAACCCCACTAAAAACCTGATAGAATTTAAACTCTACATGAACCCCACTAAAAACCTGATAGAACCTAAACTTTACATGAACCCCACTAAAAACCTGATAGAACCTAAACCTTACATGAATCCCACTAAAAACCTGATAGAACCTAAACTTTACATCAACCCCACTAAAAACCTGATAGAACCTAAACTTTACATGAGCTCCACTAAAAACTTGATAGAACTTAAACTTTTAATGAACCCCACTAAAAACCTGATAGAACTTAAACTTTACAGGAACCCCACTAAAAACCTGATAGAACTTAAACTTTACATGAACCCCACTAAAAACCTGATAGAACCTTAACTTTACATTAACCCCACTAAAAACTTGATAGAACTTAAACTTTTAATGAACCCCACTAAAAACCTGATAGAACTTAAACTTTACAGGAACCCCACTAAAAACCTGATAGAACTTAAACTTTACATGAACCCCACTAAAAACCTGATAGAACCTAAACTTTACATGAACCCCACTAAAAACCTGTTAGATCCTAAACTTTACATGCAACACGAACCCCACTAAAAACCTGATAGAACTTAAACTTTACATGAACCCCACTAAAAACCTGATAGAACCTAAACTTCACATGAACCCCACTAAAAATCTTATAGAAACTAAACTTTACATGAACCCCACTACAAACCTGATAGAACTTAAATTTTATATGAACCCCACTAAAAACCTGATAGAACTTAAACTTTACATGAACCACTCTAAAAACCTGATAGAACCTAAACTTCACATGAACCCCACTAAAAATCTAATAGAAACTAAACTTTACATGAACCCCACTAAAAACCTGATAGAACTTAAACTTTACATGAACCCCACTAAAAACCTGATAGAACTTAAACTTTACATGAACCCCACTAAAAACCTGATAGAACTTAAACTTTACATGAACCCCACTAAAAACATGATAGAACCTAAACTTTACATGAACCCCACTAAAAACCTGATAGATTCTAAACTTTACATGCAACACGAACCCCACTAAAAACCTGATAGAACCTAAACTTTACATGAACCCCACTAAAAACCTAATAGAACTTAAACTTTACATGAATCCCACTAAAAACCTGATAGAACCTAAACTTTACATGAACCTAACTAAAAACCTGATAGAACCTAAACTTTACATGAACCCCACTAAAAACCTGTTAGATCCTAAACTTTAAATGCAACACGAACCCCACTAAAAACCTGATAGAACCTAAACTTTACATGAACCCCACTAAAAACCTGTTAGAACCTAAACTTCACATGAACCCCACTAAAAATCTTATAGAAACTAAACTTTACATGAACCCCACTAAAAACCTGATAGAACCTAAATTTACATGAACCCCACTAAAACATGAGAGAACCTAAACTTTACATGAACCCCACTAAAAACCTGATAGAACTTAAACTTTACATGAACCCCACTAAAAACCTGATAGATCCTAAACTTTACATAATCCCCACTAAAAACCTGATAGAACTTAAACTTTACAGGAACCCCACTAAAAAACCTGATAGAACCTAAACCTTACATGAATCCCACTAAAAACCTGATAGATCCTAAACTTTACATAATCCCCACTAAAAACCTGATAGATCCTAAACTTTACATGCAACACGAACCCCACTAAAAACCTGATAGAACTTAAACTTTACATGAACCCCACTAAAAACCTGATAGAACCTAAACTTCACATGAACCCCACTCAAAATCTTATAGAAACTAAACTTTACATGAACCCCACTAAAAACCTGATAGAACCTAAATCTTACATGAATCCCACTAAAAACCTGATAAAACCTAATCTTTACATCAACCCCACTAAAAACCTGATAGATTCTAAACTTTACATGCAACACGAACCCCACTAAAAACCTGATAGAACTTAAACTTTACATGAACCCCAGTAAAAACCTGATAGAACCTAAACGTCACATGAACCCCACTAAAAATCTAATAGAAACTAAACTTTACATGAACCCCACTAAAAACCTGATAGAACTTAAATTTTATATGAACCCCACTAAAAACCTGATAGAACCTAAACTTTACATGAACCTCACTAAAAACCTGATAGAACCTAAACTTTATATGAACCCCACTAAAAACCTGATAGAACCTAAACTTTACATGAACCTCACTAAAAACCTGATAGAACCTAAACTTTATATGAACCTCACTAAAAACCTGATAGAACCTAAATTTACATGAACCCCACTAAAAACATGAGAGAACCTAAACTTTACATGAACCCCACTAAAAACCTGATAGAACTTAAACTTTACATGAACCCCACTAAAAACCTGATAGATCCTAAACTTTACATAATCCCCACTAAAAACCTGATAGATCCTAAACTTTACATGAACCCCACTAAAAGCCTGCTAGAACTTAAACTTTACATGAACCCCACTAAAAACCTGATAGAATTTAAACTCTACATGAACCCCACTAAAAACCTGATAGAACCTAAACTTTACATGAACCCCACTAAAAACCTGATAGATCCTAAACTTTACATAATCACAACTAAAAACCTGATAGAACTTAAACTTTACATGAACCCCACTAAAAACCTGATAGATCCTAAACTTTACATAATCCCCACTAAAAACCTGATAGAACTTAAACTTTACAGGAACCCCACTAAAAACCTGATAGAACCTAAACTTTACATGAACCCCACTAAAAACCTGATAGAACCTAAACCTTACATGAATCCCACTAAAAACCTGATAGAACCTAAACTTTACATCAACCCCACTAAAAACCTGATAGAACCTAAACTTTACATGAGCTCCACTAAAAACTTGATAGAACTTAAACTTTTAATGAACCCCACTAAAAACCTGATAGAACTTAAACTTTACAGGAACCCCACTAAAAACCTGATAGAACTTAAACTTTACATGAACCCCACTAAAAACCTGATAGAACCTTAACTTTACATTAACCCCACTAAAAACCTGATAGAACTTAAACTTTACATGAACCCCACTAAAAACCTGATAAAACCTAAACTTTACATGAACCCCACTAAAAACCTGATAGATCCTAAACTTTACATGCAACACGAACCCCACTAAAAACCTGATAGAACCTAAATCTTACATGAATCTCACTAAAAACCTGATAGAACCTAAACTTTACATCAACCCCACTAAAAACCTGATAAAACCTAAACTTTACATGAGCTCCACTAAAAACTTGATAGAACTTAAACTTTTAATGAACCCCACTAAAAACCTGATAGAACTTAAACTTTACAGGAACCCCACTAAAAACCTGATAGAACTTAAACTTTACATGAACCCCACTAAAAACCTGACAGAACCTAAACTTTACATGAACCCCACTAAAAACCTGATAGATCCTAATCTACATAATCCCCACTAAAAACCTGATAGAACTTAAACTTTACATGAACCCCACTAAAAACCTGATAGAAGATAAACTTTACATGAACCCCACTAAAAACATGATAGAAGCTAAACTTCACATGAATCCCACTAAAAACCTGATAGAACCTAAACTTTACATGAACCTAACTAAAAACCTGATAGAACCTAAACTTTACATGAACCTCACTAAAAACCTGATAGAACCTAAACTTTACATAAACCCCACTAAAAACCTGATAGAACTTAAACTTTACATGAACCCCACTAAAAACCTGATAGATCCTAAACTTTACATGCAACACGAACCCCACTAAAAACCTGATAGAACTTAAACTTTACATGAACCACTCTAAAAACCTGATAGAACCTAAACTTCACATGAACCCCACTAAAAATATAATAGAAACTAAACTTTATATGAACCCCACTAAAAACCTGATAGAACTTAAACTTTACATGAACCCCACTAAAAACCTGATAGAACTTAAACTTTACATGAACCCCACTAAAAACATGATAGAACCTAAACTTTACATGAACCCCACTAAAAACCTGATAGAACTTAAACTTTTCATGAACCCCACTAAAAACCTGATAGATCCTAAACTTTACATAATACCCACTAAAAACCTGATAGAACTTAAACTTTAAGTGAACCCCACTAAAAACCTGATAGATCCTAAACCTTACATAATCCCCACTAAAAACCTGCTAGATCCTAAACTTTACATGCAACACGAACCCCACTAAAAACCTGATAGAACTTAAACTTTACATGAACCCCACTAAAAACCTGATAGAACCTAAACTTCACATGAACCCCACTAAAAATCTAATAGAAACTAAACTTTACATGAACCCCACTAAAAACCTGATAGAACTTAAACTTTACATGAACCCCACTAAAAACCTGATAGAATTTAAACTCTACATGAACCCCACTAAAAACCTGATAGAACCTAAACTTTACATGAACCCCACTAAAAACATGATAGATCCTAAACTTTACATAATCACAACTAAAAACCTGATAGAACTTAAACTTTACATGAACCCCACTAAAAACCTGATAGATCCTAAACTTTACATAATCCCCACTAAAAACCTGATAGAACTTAAACTTTACAGGAACCCCACTAAAAACCTGATAGAACCTAAACTTTACATGAACCCCACTAAAAACCTGATAGAACCTAAACCTTACATGAATCCCACTAAAAACCTGATAGAACCTAAACTTTACATCAACCCCACTAAAAACCTGATAGAACCTAAACTTTACATGAGCTCCACTAAAAACTTGATAGAACTTAAACTTTTAATGAACCCCACTAAAAACCTGATAGAACTTAAACTTTACAGGAACCCCACTAAAAACCTGATAGAACTTAAACTTTACATGAACCCCACTAAAAACCTGATAGAACCTTAACTTTACATTAACCCCACTAAAAACCTGATAGAACTTAAATTTTACATGAACCCCACTAAAAACCTGATAGAACTTAAACTTTACACGAACCCCACTAAAAACCTGATAGATCCTAAACTTTACATAATCCCCACTAAAAACCTGATAGAACTTAAACTTTACATGAACCCCACTAAAAACCTGATAGATCCTAAACTTTACATAATCCCCACTAAAAACCTGATAGATCCTAAACTTTACATGCAACACGAACCCCACTAAAAACCTGATAGAACCTTAACTTTACATTAACTCCACTAAAAACCTGACAGAACCTAAACTTTACATGAACCCCACTAAAAACCTGATAGATCCTAATCTACATAATCCCCACTAAAAACCTGATAGAACTTAAACTTTACATGAACCCCACTAAAAACCTGATAGAAGATAAACTTTACATGAACCCCACTAAAAACATGATAGAAGCTAAACTTCACATGAATCCCACTAAAAACCTGATAGAACCTAAACTTTACATGAACCTAACTAAAAACCTGATAGAACCTAAACTTTACATGAACCTCACTAAAAACCTGATAGAACCTAAACTTTACATGAACCCCACTAAAAACCTAATAGAACTTAAACTTTACATGAATCCCACTAGAAACCTGATAGAACCTAAACTTTACATGAACCTAACTAAAAACCTGATAGAACCTAAACTTTACATGAACCCCACTAAAAACCTGATAGAACTTAAACTTTACATGAACCCCACTAAAAACCTGATAGATCCTAAACTTTACATGCAACACGAACCCCACTAAAAACCTGATAGAACTTAAACTTTACATGAACCACTCTAAAAACCTGATAGAACCTAAACTTCACATGAACCCCACTAAAAATATAATAGAAACTAAACTTTATATGAACCCCACTAAAAACCTGATAGAACTTAAACTTTACATGAACCCCACTAAAAACCTGATAGAATTTAACTTTACATGAACCCCACTAAAAACATGATAGAACCTAAACTTTACATGAACCCCACTAAAAACCTGATAGAACTTAAACTTTACATGAACCCCACTAAAAACCTGATAGATCCTAAACTTTAAATAATACCCACTAAAAACCTGATAGAACTTAAACTTTACGTGAACCCCACTAAAAACCTGATAGATCCTAAACCTTACATAATCCCCACTAAAAACCTGCTAGATCCTAAGCTTTACATGCAACACGAACCCCACTAAAAACCTGATAGAACTTAAACTTTACATGAACCCCACTAAAAACCTGATAGAACCTAAACTTCACATGAACCCCACTAAAAATCTAATAGAAACTAAACTTTACATGAACCCCACTAAAAACCTGATAGAACTTAAACTTTACATGAACCTCACTAAAAACCTGATAGAGCCTAAACTTTACATGAACCCCACTAAAAACTTAATAGAACTTAAACTTTACATGAATCCCACTAAAAACCTGATAGAACCTAAACTTTACATGAACCTAACTAAAAACCTGATAGAACCTAAACTTTACATAAACCCTACTAAAAACCTGATAGATCCTAAACTTTACATGCAACACGAACCCCACTAAAAACCTGATAGAACTTAAATTTTATATGAACCCCACTAAAAACCTGATAGAACTTAAACTTTACATGAACCACTCTAAAAACCTGATAGAACCTAAACTTCACATGAACCCCACTAAAAATCTAATAGAAACTAAACTTTACATGAACCCCACTAAAAACCTGATAGAACTTAAACTTTACATGAACCCCACTAAAAACCTGATAGAACTTAAACTTTACATGAACCCCACTAAAAACCTGATAGAACTTAAACTTTACATGAACCCCACTAAAAACATGATAGAACCTAAACTTTACATGAACCCCACTAAAAACCTGATAGAACTTAAACTTTACATGAACCCCACTAAAAACCTGATAGAACCTAAAATTTACATGAACCCCACTAAAAACCTGATAGATCCTAAACTTTACATGCAACACGAACCCCACTAAAAACCTGATAGAACTTAAACTTTACATGAACCACTCTTAAAACCTGATAGAACCTAAACTTCACATGAACCCCACTAAAAATATAATAGAAACTAAACTTTACATGAACCCCACTAAAAACCTGATAGAACTTAAACTTTAGATGAACCCCACTAAAAACCTGTTAGAACTTAAAATTTACATGAACCCCACTAAAAACATGATAGAACCTAAACTTTACATGAACCCCACTAAAAACCTGATAGAACTTAAACTTTACATGAACCCCACTAAAAACCTGATAGATCCTAAACCTTACATAATCCCCACTAAAAATCTTATAGAACCTAAACTTTACATGAACCCCACTAAAAACCTGATAGAACTTAAATTGTATATGAACCCCACTAAAAACCTGATAGAACCTAAACTTTACATGAACCTCACTAAAAACCTGATAGAACCTAAACTTCACATGAACCCCACTAAAAATCTTATAGAAACTAAACTTTACATGAACCCCACTAAAAACCTGATAGAACTTAAATTTTATATGAACCCCACTAAAAACCTGATAGAACCTAAACTTTACATGAACCTCACTAAAAATCTGATAGAACCTAAACTTTACATGAACCTCACTAAAAACCTGATAGAACCTAAACTTTACATGAATCCCACTAAAAACCTGATAGATCCTAAACTTCACATGAACCCCACTAAAAATCTAATAGAAACTAAACTTTACATGAACCCCAATAAAAACCTGATAGAACTTAAACTTTACATGAACCCCACTAAAAACATGATAGAACCTAAACTTTACATGAACCTCACTAAAAACCTGATAGAACTTAAACTTTACATGAACCCCACTAAAAACATGATAGAACCTAAACTTTACATGAACCCCACTAAAAACCTGATAGAACTTAAACTTTACATGAACCCCACTAAAAACCTGATAGATCCTAAACTTTAAATAATACCCACTAAAAACCTGATAGAACTTAAACTTTACGTGAACCCCACTAAAAACCTGATAGATCCTAAACCTTACATAATCCCCACTAAAAACCTGCTAGATCCTAAACTTTACATGCAACACGAACCCCACTAAAAACCTGATAGAACTTAAACTTTACATGAACCCCACTAAAAACCTGATAGAACCTAAACTTCACATGAACCCCACTAAAAATCTAATAGAAACTAAACTTTACATGAACCCCATTAAAAACCTGATAGAACTTAAATTTTATATGAACCCCACTAAAAACCTGATAGAACCTAAACTTTACATGAACCTCACTAAAAACCTGATAGAACCTAAACTTTACATGAACCTCACTAAAAACCTGATAGAGCCTAAACTTTACATGAACCCCACTAAAAACTTAATAGAACTTAAACTTTACATGAATCCCACTAAAAACCTGATAGAACCTAAACTTTACATGAACCTAACTAAAAACCTGATAGAACCTAAACTTTACATAAACCCTACTAAAAACCTGATAGATCCTAAACTTTACATGCAACACGAACCCCACTAAAAACCTGATAGAACTTAAGCTTTACATGAACCCCACTAAAAACCTGATAGAACCTAAACTTCACATGAACCCCACTAAAAATCTTATAGAAACTAAACTTTACATGAACCCCACTAAAAACCTGATAGAACTTAAATTTTATATGAACCCCACTAAAAACCTGATAGAACTTAAACTTTACATGAACCACTCTAAAAACCTGATAGAACCTAAACTTCACATGAACCCCACTAAAAATCTAATAGAAACTAAACTTTACATGAACCCCACTAAAAACCTGATAGAACTTAAACTTTACATGAACCCCACTAAAAACCTGATAGAACTTAAACTTTACATGAACCCCACTAAAAACATGATAGAACCTAAACTTTACATGAACCCCACTAAAAACCTGATAGAACTTAAACTTTACATGAACCCCACTAAAAACCTGATAGAACCTAAAATTTACATGAACCCCACTAAAAACCTGATAGATCCTAAACTTTACATGCAACACGAACCCCACTAAAAACCTGATAGAACTTAAACTTTACATGAACCACTCTTAAAACCTGATAGAACCTAAACTTCACATGAACCCCACTAAAAATATAATAGAAACTAAACTTTACATGAACCCCACTAAAAACCTGACAGAACTTAAACTTTAGATGAACCCCACTAAAAACCTGTTAGAACTTAAAATTTACATGAACCCCACTAAAAACATGATAGAACCTAAACTTTACATGAACCCCACTAAAAACCTGATAGAACTTAAACTTTACATGAACCCCACTAAAAACCTGATAGATCCTAAACCTTACATAATCCCCACTAAAAATCTTATAGAACCTAAACTTTACATGAACCCCACTAAAAACCTGATAGAACTTAAATTGTATATGAACCCCACTAAAAACCTGATAGAACCTAAACTTTACATGAACCTCACTAAAAACCTGATAGAACCTAAACTTCACATGAACCCCACTAAAAATCTTATAGAAACTAAACTTTACATGAACCCCACTAAAAACCTGATAGAACTTAAATTTTATATGAACCCCACTAAAAACCTGATAGAACCTAAACTTTACATGAACCTCACTAAAAATCTGATAGAACCTAAACTTTACATGAACCTCACTAAAAACCTGATAGAACCTAAACTTTACATGAATCTCACTAAAAACCTGATAGATCCTAAACTTCACATGAACCCCACTAAAAATCTAATAGAAACTAAACTTTACATGAACCCCAATAAAAACCTGATAGAACTTAAACTTTACATGAACCCCACTAAAAACATGATAGAACCTAAACTTTACATGAACCTCACTAAAAACCTGATAGAACTTAAACTTTACATGAACCCCACTAAAAACCTGATAGAACCTAAACTTTACATGAACCCCACTAAAAACCTGATAGATCCTAAACTTTACATAATCCCCACTAAAAACCTGATAGAACTTAAACTTTACATGAACCCCACTAAAAACCTGATATATCCTAAACCTTACATAATCCCCACTAAAAATCTGATAGATCCTAAACTTTACATGCAACACGAACCCCACTAAAAACCTGATAGAACTTAAACTTTACATGAACCCCACTAAAAACCTGATAGATCCTAAACTTTACAGGCAACACGAACCCCATCAAAAACCTGATAGAACCTAAACTTTACATGAACCCCACTAAAAACCTAATAGAACTTAAACTTTACATGAATCCCACTAAAAACCTGATAGAGCCTAAACTTTACATGAACCTAACTAAAAACCTGATAGAACCTAAACTTTACATAAACCCTACTAAAAACCTGATAGATCCTAAACTTTACATGCAACACGAACCCCACTAAAAACCTGATAGAACTTAAGCTTTACATGAACCCCACTAAAAACCTGATAGAACCTAAACTTCACATGAACCCCACTAAAAATCTTATAGAAACTAAACTTTACATGAACCCCAATAAAAACCTGATAGAACTTAAATTTTATATGAACCCCACTAAAAACCTGATAGAACTTAAACTTTACATGAACCACTCTAAAAACCTGATAGAACCTAAACTTCACATGAACCCCACTAAAAATCTAATAGAAACTAAACTTTACATGAACCCCACTAAAAACCTGATAGAACTTAAACTTTACATGAACCCCACTAAAAACCTGATAGAACTTAAACTTTAAATGAACCCCAGTAAAAACCTGATAGAACTTAAACTTTACATGAACCCCACTAAAAACATGATAGAACCTAAACTTTACATGAACCCCACTAAAAACCTGATAGAACTTAAACTTTACATGAACCCCACTAAAAACCTGATAGAACCTAAAATTTACATGAACCCCACTAAAAACCTGATAGATCCTAAACTTTACATGCAACACGAACCCCACTAAAAACCTGATAGAACTTAAACTTTACATGAACCACTCTTAAAACCTGATAGAACCTAAACTTCACATGAACCCCACTAAAAATATAATAGAAACTAAACTTTACATGAACCCCACTAAAAACCTGATAGATCCTAAACTTTACATAATCCCCACTAAAAACCTGATAGAACCTAAACTTTACATGAACCCCACTAAAAACCTGATAGAACTTAAACTTTACATGAACCCCCCTAAAAACCTGATAGATCCTAAACTTTACATAATCCCCACTAAAAACCTGATAGAACTTAAACTTTACATGAACCCCACTAAAAACCTGATAGAAGATAAACTTTACATGAACCCCACTAAAAACATGATAGAAGCTAAACTTCACATGAATCCCACTAAAAACCTGATAGAACCTAAACTTTACATGAACCTAACTAAAAACCTGATAGAACCTAAACTTTACATGAACCTCACTAAAAACCTGATAGAACCTAAACTTTACATGAACCCCACTAAAAACCTAATAGAACTTAAACTTTACATGAATCCCACTAGAAACCTGATAGAACCTAAACTTTACATGAACCTAACTAAAAACCTGATAGAACCTAAACTTTACATGAACCCCACTAAAAACCTGATAGAACTTAAACTTTACATGAACCCCACTAAAAACCTGATAGATCCTAAACTTTACATGCAACACGAACCCCACTAAAAACCTGATAGAACTTAAACTTTACATGAACCCCAGTAAAAACCTGATAGAACTTAAACTTTACATGAACCCCACTAAAAACATGATAGAACCTAAACTTTACATGAACCCCACTAAAAACCTGATAGAACTTAAACTTTACATGAACCCCACTAAAAACCTGATAGAACCTAAAATTTACATGAACCCCACTAAAAACCTGATAGATCCTAAACTTTACATGCAACACGAACCCCACTAAAAACCTGATAGAACTTAAACTTTACATGAACCACTCTTAAAACCTGATAGAACCTAAACTTCACATGAACCCCACTAAGAATATAATAGAAACTAAACTTTACATGAACCCCACTAAAAACCTGATAGAACTTAAACTTTAGATGAACCCCACTAAAAACCTGTTAGAACTTAAAATTTACATGAACCCCACTAAAAACATGATAGAACCTAAACTTTACATGAACCCCACTAAAAACCTGATAGAACTTAAACTTTACATGAACCCCCCTAGAAACCTGATAGATCCTAAACTTTACATAATCCCCACTAAAAACCTGATAGAACCTAAACTTTACATGAACCCCACTAAAAACCTGATAGAACTTAAACTTTACATGAACCCCCCTAAAAACCTGATAGATCCTAAACTTTACATAATCCCCATTAAAAACCTGATAGAACTTAAACTTTACATGAACCCCACTAAAAACCTGATAGAAGATAAACTTTACATGAACCCCACTAAAAACATGATAGAAGCTAAACTTCACATGAATCCCACTAAAAACCTGATAGAACCTAAACTTTACATGAACCTAACTAAAAACCTGATAGAACCTAAACTTTACATGAACCTCACTAAAAACCTGATAGAACCTAAACTTTACATGAACCCCACTAAAAACCTAATAGAACTTAAACTTTACATGAATCCCACTAGAAACCTGATAGAACCTAAACTGTACATGAACCTAACTAAAAACCTGATAGAACCTAAACTTTACATGAACCCCACTAAAAACCTGATAGAACTTAAACTTTACATGAACCCCACTAAAAACCTGATAGATCCTAAACTTTACATGCAACACGAACCCCACTAAAAACCTGATAGATCTTAAACTTTACATGAACCACTCTAAAAACCTGATAGAACCTAAACTTCACATGAACCCCACTAAAAATATAATAGAAACTAAACTTTATATGAACCCCACTAATAACCTGATAGAACTTAAACTTTACATGAACCCCACTAACAACCTGATAGAACTTAAACTTTACATGAACCCCACTAAAAACATGATAGAACCTAAACTTTACATGAACCCCACTAAAAACCTGATAGAACTTAAACTTTACATGAACCCCACTAAAAACCTGATAGATCCTAAACTTTACATAATACCCACTAAAAACCTGATAGAACTTAAACTTTACGTGAACCCCACTAAAAACCTGATAGATCCTAAACCTTACATAATCCCCACTAAAAACCTGCTAGATCCTAAACTTTACATGCAACACGAACCCCACTAAAAACCTGATAGAACTTAAACTTTACATGAACCCCACTAAAAACCTGATAGAACCTAAACTTTACATGAACCCCACTAAAAACCTAATAGAACTTAAACTTTACATGAATCCCACTAAAAACCTGATAGAGCCTAAACTTTACATGAACCTAACTAAAAACCTGATAGAACCTAAACTTTACATAAACCCTACTAAAAACCTGATAGATCCTAAACTTTACATGCAACACAAACCCCACTAAAAACCTGATAGAACTTAAGCTTTACATGAACCCCACTAAAAACCTGATAGAACCTAAACTTCACATGAACCCCACTAAAAATCTTATAGAAACTAAACTTTACATGAACCCCACTAAAAACCTGATAGAACTTAAATTTTATATGAACCCCACTAAAAACCTGATAGAACTTAAACTTTACATGAACCACTCTAAAAACCTGATAGAACCTAAACTTCACATGAACCCCACTAAAAATCTAATAGAAACTAAACTTTACATGAACCCCACTAAAAACCTGATAGAACTTAAACTTTACATGAACCCCACTAAAAACCTGATAGAACTTAAACTTTACATGAACCCCAGTAAAAACCTGATAGAACTTAAACTTTACATGAACCCCACTAAAAACATGATAGAACCTAAACTTTACATGAACCCCACTAAAAACCTGATAGAACTTAAACTTTACATGAACCCCACTAAAAACCTGATAGAACCTAAAATTTACATGAACCCCACTAAAAACCTGATAGATCCTAAACTTTACATGCAACACGAACCCCACTAAAAACCTGATAGAACTTAAACTTTACATGAACCACTCTTAAAACCTGATAGAACCTAAACTTCACATGAACCCCACTAAAAATATAATAGAAACTAAACTTTACATGAACCCCACTAAAAACCTGATAGAACTTAAACTTTAGATGAACCCCACTAAAAACCTGTTAGAACTTAAAATTTACATGAACCCCACTAAAAACATGATAGAACCTAAACTTTACATGAACCCCACTAAAAACCTGATAGAACTTAAACTTTACATGAACCCCACTAAAAACCTGATAGATCCTAAACCTTACATAATCCCCACTAAAAATCTTATAGAACCTAAACTTTACATGAACCCCACTAAAAACCTGATAGAACTTAAATTGTATATGAACCCCACTAAAAACCTGATAGAACCTAAACTTTACATGAACCTCACTAAAAACCTGATAGAACCTAAACTTCACATGAACCCCACTAAAAATCTTATAGAAACTAAACTTTACATGAACCCCACTAAAAACCTGATAGAACTTAAATTTTATATGAACCCCACTAAAAACCTGATAGAACCTAAACTTTACATGAACCTCACTAAAAATCTGATAGAACCTAAACTTTACATGAACCTCACTAAAAACCTGATAGAACCTAAACTTTACATGAATCCCACTAAAAACCTGATAGATCCTAAACTTCACATGAACCCCACTAAAAATCTAATAGAAACTAAACTTTACATGAACCCCAATAAAAACCTGATAGAACTTAAACTTTACATGAACCCCACTAAAAACATGATAGAACCTAAACTTTACATGAACCTCACTAAAAACCTGATAGAACTTAAACTTTACATGAACCCCACTAAAAACATGATAGAACCTAAACTTTACATGAACCCCACTAAAAACCTGATAGAACTTAAACTTTACATGAACCCCACTAAAAACCTGATAGATCCTAAACTTTAAATAATACCCACTAAAAACCTGATAGAACTTAAACTTTACGTGAACCCCACTAAAAACCTGATAGATCCTAAACCTTACATAATCCCCACTAAAAACCTGCTAGATCCTAAACTTTACATGCAACACGAACCCCACTAAAAACCTGATAGAACTTAAACTTTACATGAACCCCACTAAAAACCTGATAGAACCTAAACTTCACATGAACCTAACTAAAAACCTGATAGAACCTAAACTTTACATGAACCTCACTAAAAACCTGATAGAACCTAAACTTTACATGAACCCCACTAAAAACCTAATAGAACTTAAACTTTACATGAATCCCACTAGAAACCTGATAGAACCTAAACTGTACATGAACCTAACTAAAAACCTGATAGAACCTAAACTTTACATGAACCCCACTAAAAACCTGATAGAACTTAAACTTTACATGAACCCCACTAAAAACCTGATAGATCCTAAACTTTACATGCAACACGAACCCCACTAAAAACCTGATAGATCTTAAACTTTACATGAACCACTCTAAAAACCTGATAGAACCTAAACTTCACATGAACCCCACTAAAAATATAATAGAAACTAAACTTTATATGAACCCCACTAAAAACCTGATAGAACTTAAACTTTACATGAACCCCACTAACAACCTGATAGAACTTAAACTTTACATGAACCCCACTAAAAACATGATAGAACCTAAACTTTACATGAACCCCACTAAAAACCTGATAGAACTTAAACTTTACATGAACCCCACTAAAAACCTGATAGATCCTAAACTTTACATAATACCCACTAAAAACCTGATAGAACTTAAACTTTACGTGAACCCCACTAAAAACCTGATAGATCCTAAACCTTACATAATCCCCACTAAAAACCTGCTAGATCCTAAACTTTACATGCAACACGAACCCCACTAAAAACCTGATAGAACTTAAACTTTACATGAACCCCACTAAAAACCTGATAGAACCTAAACTTTACATGAACCCCACTAAAAACCTAATAGAACTTAAACTTTACATGAATCCCACTAAAAACCTGATAGAGCCTAAACTTTACATGAACCTAACTAAAAACCTGATAGAACCTAAACTTTACATAAACCCTACTAAAAACCTGATAGATCCTAAACTTTACATGCAACACAAACCCCACTAAAAACCTGATAGAACTTAAGCTTTACATGAACCCCACTAAAAACCTGATAGAACCTAAACTTCACATGAACCCCACTAAAAATCTTATAGAAACTAAACTTTACATGAACCCCACTAAAAACCTGATAGAACTTAAATTTTATATGAACCCCACTAAAAACCTGATAGAACTTAAACTTTACATGAACCACTCTAAAAACCTGATAGAACCTAAACTTCACATGAACCCCACTAAAAATCTAATAGAAACTAAACTTTACATGAACCCCACTAAAAACCTGATAGAACTTAAACTTTACATGAACCCCACTAAAAACCTGATAGAACTTAAACTTTACATGAACCCCAGTAAAAACCTGATAGAACTTAAACTTTACATGAACCCCACTAAAAACATGATAGAACCTAAACTTTACATGAACCCCACTAAAAACCTGATAGAACTTAAACTTTACATGAACCCCACTAAAAACCTGATAGAACCTAAAATTTACATGAACCCCACTAAAAACCTGATAGATCCTAAACTTTACATGCAACACGAACCCCACTAAAAACCTGATAGAACTTAAACTTTACATGAACCACTCTTAAAACCTGATAGAACCTAAACTTCACATGAACCCCACTAAAAATATAATAGAAACTAAACTTTACATGAACCCCACTAAAAACCTGATAGAACTTAAACTTTAGATGAACCCCACTAAAAACCTGTTAGAACTTAAAATTTACATGAACCCCACTAAAAACATGATAGAACCTAAACTTTACATGAACCCCACTAAAAACCTGATAGAACTTAAACTTTACATGAACCCCACTAAAAACCTGATAGATCCTAAACCTTACATAATCCCCACTAAAAATCTTATAGAACCTAAACTTTACATGAACCCCACTAAAAACCTGATAGAACTTAAATTGTATATGAACCCCACTAAAAACCTGATAGAACCTAAACTTTACATGAACCTCACTAAAAACCTGATAGAACCTAAACTTCACATGAACCCCACTAAAAATCTTATAGAAACTAAACTTTACATGAACCCCACTAAAAACCTGATAGAACTTAAATTTTATATGAACCCCACTAAAAACCTGATAGAACCTAAACTTTACATGAACCTCACTAAAAATCTGATAGAACCTAAACTTTACATGAACCTCACTAAAAACCTGATAGAACCTAAACTTTACATGAATCCCACTAAAAACCTGATAGATCCTAAACTTCACATGAACCCCACTAAAAATCTAATAGAAACTAAACTTTACATGAACCCCAATAAAAACCTGATAGAACTTAAACTTTACATGAACCCCACTAAAAACATGATAGAACCTAAACTTTACATGAACCTCACTAAAAACCTGATAGAACTTAAACTTTACATGAACCCCACTAAAAACATGATAGAACCTAAACTTTACATGAACCCCACTAAAAACCTGATAGAACTTAAACTTTACATGAACCCCACTAAAAACCTGATAGATCCTAAACTTTAAATAATACCCACTAAAAACCTGATAGAACTTAAACTTTACGTGAACCCCACTAAAAACCTGATAGATCCTAAACCTTACATAATCCCCACTAAAAACCTGCTAGATCCTAAACTTTACATGCAACACGAACCCCACTAAAAACCTGATAGAACTTAAACTTTACATGAACCCCACTAAAAACCTGATAGAACCTAAACTTCACATGAACCCCACTAAAAATCTAATAGAAACTAAACTTTACATGAACCCCACTAAAAACCTGATAGAACTTAAATTTTATATGAACCCCACTAAAAACCTGATAGAACCTAAACTTTACATGAACCTCACTAAAAACCTGATAGAACCTAAACTTTACATGAACCTCACTAAAAACCTGATAGAGCCTAAACTTTACATGAACCCCACTAAAAACTTAATAGAACTTAAACTTTACATGAATCCCACTAAAAACCTGATAGAACCTAAACTTTACATGAACCTAACTAAAAACCTGATAGAACCTAAACTTTACATAAACCCTACTAAAAACCTGATAGATCCTAAACTTTACATGCAACACGAACCCCACTAAAAACCTGATAGAACTTAAGCTTTACATGAACCCCACTAAAAACCTGATAGAACCTAAACTTCACATGAACCCCACTAAAAATCTTATAGAAACTAAACTTTACATGAACCCCACTAAAAACCTGATAGAACTTAAATTTTATATGAACCCCACTAAAAACCTGATAGAACTTAAACTTTACATGAACCACTCTAAAAACCTGATAGAACCTAAACTTCACATGAACCCCACTAAAAATCTAATAGAAACTAAACTTTACATGAACCCCACTAAAAACCTGATAGAACTTAAACTTTACATGAACCCCACTAAAAACCTGATAGAACTTAAACTTTACATGAACCCCACTAAAAACATGATAGAACCTAAACTTTACATGAACCCCACTAAAAACCTGATAGAACTTAAACTTTACATGAACCCCACTAAAAACCTGATAGAACCTAAAATTTACATGAACCCCACTAAAAACCTGATAGATCCTAAACTTTACATGCAACACGAACCCCACTAAAAACCTGATAGAACTTAAACTTTACATGAACCACTCTTAAAACCTGATAGAACCTAAACTTCACATGAACCCCACTAAAAATATAATAGAAACTAAACTTTACATGAACCCCACTAAAAACCTGACAGAACTTAAACTTTAGATGAACCCCACTAAAAACCTGTTAGAACTTAAAATTTACATGAACCCCACTAAAAACATGATAGAACCTAAACTTTACATGAACCCCACTAAAAACCTGATAGAACTTAAACTTTACATGAACCCCACTAAAAACCTGATAGATCCTAAACCTTACATAATCCCCACTAAAAATCTTATAGAACCTAAACTTTACATGAACCCCACTAAAAACCTGATAGAACTTAAATTGTATATGAACCCCACTAAAAACCTGATAGAACCTAAACTTTACATGAACCTCACTAAAAACCTGATAGAACCTAAACTTCACATGAACCCCACTAAAAATCTTATAGAAACTAAACTTTACATGAACCCCACTAAAAACCTGATAGAACTTAAATTTTATATGAACCCCACTAAAAACCTGATAGAACCTAAACTTTACATGAACCTCACTAAAAATCTGATAGAACCTAAACTTTACATGAACCTCACTAAAAACCTGATAGAACCTAAACTTTACATGAATCTCACTAAAAACCTGATAGATCCTAAACTTCACATGAACCCCACTAAAAATCTAATAGAAACTAAACTTTACATGAACCCCAATAAAAACCTGATAGAACTTAAACTTTACATGAACCCCACTAAAAACATGATAGAACCTAAACTTTACATGAACCTCACTAAAAACCTGATAGAACTTAAACTTTACATGAACCCCACTAAAAACCTGATAGAACCTAAACTTTACATGAACCCCACTAAAAACCTGATAGATCCTAAACTTTACATAATCCCCACTAAAAACCTGATAGAACTTAAACTTTACATGAACCCCACTAAAAACCTGATATATCCTAAACCTTACATAATCCCCACTAAAAATCTGATAGATCCTAAACTTTACATGCAACACGAACCCCACTAAAAACCTGATAGAACTTAAACTTTACATGAACCCCACTAAAAACCTGATAGATCCTAAACTTTACAGGCAACACGAACCCCATCAAAAACCTGATAGAACCTAAACTTTACATGAACCCCACTAAAAACCTAATAGAACTTAAACTTTACATGAATCCCACTAAAAACCTGATAGAGCCTAAACTTTACATGAACCTAACTAAAAACCTGATAGAACCTAAACTTTACATAAACCCTACTAAAAACCTGATAGATCCTAAACTTTACATGCAACACGAACCCCACTAAAAACCTGATAGAACTTAAGCTTTACATGAACCCCACTAAAAACCTGATAGAACCTAAACTTCACATGAACCCCACTAAAAATCTTATAGAAACTAAACTTTACATGAACCCCAATAAAAACCTGATAGAACTTAAATTTTATATGAACCCCACTAAAAACCTGATAGAACTTAAACTTTACATGAACCACTCTAAAAACCTGATAGAACCTAAACTTCACATGAACCCCACTAAAAATCTAATAGAAACTAAACTTTACATGAACCCCACTAAAAACCTGATAGAACTTAAACTTTACATGAACCCCACTAAAAACCTGATAGAACTTAAACTTTAAATGAACCCCAGTAAAAACCTGATAGAACTTAAACTTTACATGAACCCCACTAAAAACATGATAGAACCTAAACTTTACATGAACCCCACTAAAAACCTGATAGAACTTAAACTTTACATGAACCCCACTAAAAACCTGATAGAACCTAAAATTTACATGAACCCCACTAAAAACCTGATAGATCCTAAACTTTACATGCAACACGAACCCCACTAAAAACCTGATAGAACTTAAACTTTACATGAACCACTCTTAAAACCTGATAGAACCTAAACTTCACATGAACCCCACTAAAAATATAATAGAAACTAAACTTTACATGAACCCCACTAAAAACCTGATAGATCCTAAACTTTACATAATCCCCACTAAAAACCTGATAGAACCTAAACTTTACATGAACCCCACTAAAAAC